>JAMKQA010079211.1:0-15664 GCA_024699735.1 Posidonia australis
ATATATATGTTTATATATATAACATAAAACACATTAATGTAGGATCAGGGCCTAGATCAGCAGATTGAACTGGAATGGTTGATCGAACCTAAGCTTAAGATTCCTGATATACAGATTGAAACCACACGATCGACTGAAATTCTCTAATTTAGTTGACTAAAAATGACCGATCGACTGAACCAAAAACTTTGTCAACAACCAAGACTTCCAAAACGATAGATCGAATGAATTCGGTCGACCAAACTAGGGTTCAAGGGGACATTTTTAAGCACAAATGGCATACTGAACAAAAATGGTATGTCGAGTTAGGTTACAGTAGGACACCCAACTTGGGACCTAGAACCCAATCTTGCAAAACACTATACCAAACCACACATACAATATATCCAAATGAAGATCTCGATGAGATCTTCAAGTCCATACAATAAATATAGAGATCTATTGGGTGGATCTCAAGAAATCAACAAAAAACCACAAAGGAGCATTATTAACCCCACACAATAACTGTAGCCATAAATGGCCTACAAATGCTCAATAAATTCAATAAAAATTACTACAATCACGAGCACACTACCATGCACCTATGATCCAAAAATGGAACTAAAAAGAATCCTACAAGTTGTGTACCTAGCATTGAAGACGACGACGACGTGAGATGAATGGCGCACCTCCTCCTCTCCTTTAGCCACGAGACAACGAAGACACGATGACGACGACCGACTCCTTCTCTGGCCATCTCCCTCTCAGCCCTCTCTCATCTCTCTCTCATTCCCCCTCTCTCTGTGTCATGAAGGAGAAGAAGAAGAAGAAGAAGGGGAGGAAGGAGTGGGCCCTGGGAGGAGAAAGAGAACGATAGGAAGCCACAACATGAGACTAAATCATGTGACCTTCCACTTCCACGTGACTCGTGCAAACTGAGATCCACCACTAGAGCATGCTAGAGAACCACCACAACTCAGAGTAACCTTCAAAACTTCTACAAGGGCGGACACAACACTACAACCACACATCACCAAGAAGGCTAGAAACTCACTAATCCAGGTGTAGAATGCTGCGAAAACTATGTTTCCCATTAAATACAGGGAACTTAACATCTAACGACCTAGAACTCCATTAAAATATCTGGCCAAAACACCATTTCCAAATCTAGGTCGTTACATGATTATCCCAAACATCAGTCATCAACCTCATTAGAAATTTCTCCAAGATAAATGGATAATTTGTTTCCATGGGATCTGCAATCCAAATCTGGTGTGGTCTGTGTGGTCAGACTGTACCAGATAATGTGCACCAATGCTTAATTTTCATGTGCATGGTGGGCCTCTTGTGAGTATTTCAAATCTTTTAACGACCTTAGACAAGGTGACCTACTTTCATCGTTATTATTTATTATTGTAACTATTGTTTTGCACCAACTACTTAGACTTGGAACCACTGGAAACATCATAAAAGCGATCCAAATTGGACAATATTAGATTAACAATTTAAAGTATGTAGATAATACTCTAATTTTCCTACAACTCGATGTTTAGAATGTTACGAACTTCAAGCAAATTGTGGAACTTTTTCAGCTCATATCTAGCCTTAGAATCAACTTTCGAAAGTCCTCCTTAATTGGTTTACATTGTGAGGAATCCATTGTAAACTACTAAACTTGCCATTCAATTATTTGGGTTTGCCACCAAGTTTTAAAAATCCAAATTGGATTGATTGGAGTAAGTTGTTGGGAAAAAAATAAAATAGAAGCTTGAAAGCTGGAAGGGAAGATATTTATCCTTTGGAGGAAGACTCACACTGATTGATTTAGTTCTCTCCTCCCTACCTACTTATCAGCTCAAATCTCACTATTT
The DNA here is from genome assembly GCA_024699735.1 of Posidonia australis. Taxonomy (NCBI): domain Eukaryota; kingdom Viridiplantae; phylum Streptophyta; class Magnoliopsida; order Alismatales; family Posidoniaceae; genus Posidonia; species Posidonia australis. The sequence continues at coordinate 1,851 of JAMKQA010079211.1, forward strand.
ACCTAGATTTGTGGAGAAAGCAATAAATAAAATGAGAAGAAACAAAAATGGATCCATGTAACACCTAAAAAATCATTTGTTCTTGTAATTGTTTAGAATTAATAAATTTTAACTGTGGACGGGTGTTATTGGCATGAAACCTCATTTTGTTAATTCTATGATTGGTGATTTGGGCTTTATCTCTTGTTTTAGCCACTGAATTAATTGGAATTGTGGGTTCCTACTGTGGATTGATTCTGTAGAATGGACTTGTGGTTGGTGTCATGTATTAGTTCCATGTACTGCATTCAGTTAATTCAGTTTTGTTGGTTGGCTTGGTGTTTGGCCAATATGTTGGTTGGTGCATTGTGCTTGTGCGTGGAATGGTTGGGTCGATGTGGACAAGTTGGTAGACTTGTGGTGGTGTTTTGGTTGGGGCATGTGGAGTGGTTGGGCGTGGAACTCGTAGGTGCTCACATGTATGTCTGATAGGAGGATCTACCATGCATGCTCACCTATCATCGATTGCCCCTATATAAGGGAGAGGCATGCCTAAGACTCCACCACTTCTCCCCTCCTCGCCAAACACAGAGAGTGTCGACTTTGCAAACCTTCCTCTTCCTCTTCTTCTTGCTTTGTTCTCCTCCTCCCTGAGCATTCTCCTTCTCCCTCTTTCCTTCCATGCCTCCCCTCCTCCTTCCTGCTTCCTGCCTATAAGCAAGAGAGGCAGTCGTTCATTGCTTTGGTTGTGGTGTGGTGAGCTCCAATGTTTGAGCAAGTGGCCGTGAGGTTCTCTAGAGCAATGGTGATAGCTGGTGGAGTGTGTGGGAGCATCAAGGTGCATGGAAGGGTCGATCAATGCTGGAGAAGAAGACTTTTGTGCACGACTACTAGGTGTACATCCCATCTTTTTCTTCTCTGTTTCCCATGAAATTTATATGGTTGTGTTCCTTGTGATATTTTGAGCATGATGGAACTTGTTTCATGATTTTTGGTTGAATATTGGATTTTTAATAGCTATTATTTAATTTTGGTTTATATTATTCACTTAAGGCTTTTAGAGTAAATTTTGAGTTTTGTGGCATGAAACCTTGTGATTTTTGTGTCAAATGAACACATGTTTGATTCTCTTCATTTTGGTATATTACATGCTAAGTTTGGTTAAGTGTGGTAGGAGATAGGATTTTTGGGTATTTGGGTGACCTGCGGAGCTCTAGCTTTCTTGAGCTCTAGTTTTTGGGGCAACCAATGGGTTGCCAACATGGGTCACTCCCGCAGGTAGGCCAGAGTAGGCCTAGTTTTGATGGTTTCCTAGTTTGGCTTTTGGTATTTAATTGTGATAAATGTTGTTTTGGTTTTCTAAATATTCTAGTGATATGTAAATGGTTTTGAAAATGATTTCCAAAAAATGTGGTAATGTTTTGAAAAGGATTTTCCATTTTTTTTGCTGGTAAGCCAACATACTAAAGAGGCGTGTTGCCTAGACGAGGGGATGTGACGACATTTCTTGAGTGGTTGAGCACGTCACCTAGGTCGATAGGGCCCTCTTTTTGGGGTGTTGGTGGCTTTGGTATTTTGGTGTCCTTTGAAAGAAAATAAAATGGCTTTGAGAAACGTTTTTAAATCCAATTTGTCTTTATCGAATGTTTTATTCTAGTTTTGCATGATTTTTTGTGGGGTGTGTGTTAAGTGACTTTTTTATTCATTCACGCATGCTTTTCTGTGGTTTTAGTTATAGGAGTAGATGAGTAGCGGTGTTTAGCTCTGGTGCTGTAACACCCCAAACCTAAGCATGTTGCCTAAATCATAGTATCAAAAGCAATGACACTAATTACAGCAATAATTAAATCACTGTAATTAAGGCTCACTTCTAGGAAACAATGTGTGGCTAGTAGCTCCTATTCTGGCACCATAGCTAGACTGCACACCAACCTATACCTGAAAACCAAACAAAGCATGCGTGAGTGACATCTAAGTCACCCAGTACGCGTTCCAAACACACACACAACAAAACTCGGCAAAAATCACAAAACACAGCTTTCGATTTATAAATCAAGATCCTCTTTTGAAAATCTATTTCAAACATTATTTTTCCTTTCCTTTAAAACACTTGAAAATCTGTTTTCAAAACATGCCTTTTTTCCAAAACTCAAATTCACTTTCAATATTTGGGATTTCTTCCCAAAACCATACTCTTTCCCAAAACTCATATTTCTTTCTTTTTATGCATTTTTAAAACCATTCTCATATCTCAAGAAATTCATATTCATGACTAGGTCTAGCCTAAAACACAATGCCTCACAAGGCTCAAAACCAAAACTGCAAACATTGACTGGTAACTAATTAAACCACAATTCTTATTTATTACTAAGATTTCAAGACCAAATACAAGTCCAATCCTAACTAAGCCACATCTTTTTATTTTCACAAATCCACACACACTTTTCTTATTAATGTTACCTTGATCAAGGGTAACCAGGCACACAAGCAGTAGGTGAGGACACCATTTCCCTTACCTCCCTGCATTACCGTAGTGAAATTCCCCTTGCGGGAGGACATTGCCCCGACCAAGTGGCCTCAATTTCTTTTCATATGTATGGGGATACGTGTTTTTTTGATGTCCCATCAATGACCCGAACAATTAGGTTCAATAATCCAGGCTCAGCCTACACTGTCTCAATCTCAGTGACTGTGGTTGTATCTGACAATTGATATCTTATCAATTTACCGACACAACCCCTCGTGGTCCCACTTTGGCAATCACGGTTGTGTTTGACAATTGGTTTCTTGAAGTATCATTCTCTTACCATATTGCCGACACTGACCCCCGTGATCCCACAACACAATATTATTATTTCATTTTCAAAACTCTTAGGTTTTCCTTGCAAAATAATTTTCATCTTAGCCTTTCGTTGCAGGAATCTTTTCTGCACAACACATGACCCTCTATTGGGGTCTCAACTTTAAATCATTCCAAAACCATGTATTTAAAACCACAAATTGGGTCTCATGCCCAAAAACCACACTAAATCACACATTTAATCACTTTTATTCATTTTTAAGGCTTCAAATCCCAAACCATTTCCAAATTAACTTATTTGGATCCTATGTTCCTCCATGACATTTACATGGGGAAAACATCATTCACACACCCTCATTACTCAGTTAAATCATTTATTTTCATTTTCCATTCACATTTATTCATATAGGCTAGGGGACAAAATCGACAAACCGAAATCTTGTTTAGTATACCAAAAATTTCTAATTCGGTATACCGAAACCCCCTGTTTCGGTCAACCGAGTGTTTACGGTCTACCGAAACCAGGTATCTGGGTGCAATCTAATAGGAAATTGGTATGCTGAACCCAGTTCGGCATGTCGAAAACCTCGTGGTTAGAACACTTCCCTAGTTTCAACCCAAACAATCACTGGAAATGGGTACCTCCGATGGACCCCTCAAACATACATCATAAAACACAATTAAAACATGGGATGTAGACCTTTGAGTCTACTTCAAAACCCCTCAAATCATTCATCATTTCATTAAGCATGCTATTCATAATAAATCTCAAAGGCATGAAGCTCGTTTCAAGTCACTATAGCATGTATACCCAAAACTTGTATAAATTTTCAAAAAATCATCCTAATCACATGATCTCTACATAAACACATCATACAATCCATTCCACACATTTCTATCATTTTTCCATGATTTATCATGTTTTATTCATCATTTTCATGCATTTTTCCTCATTAAGCTAACAATACATAAGGGAAGAGAAGGAGGGGTCGTGTACCTCAAGCGGCACTCCGGCGACCTCTCCCACACTCTAGCAAACCTCCCTGCGCCTCGGCGAAGCTTTTCCCATAGGCAATCCACGCTGATAAAGCTCTCCTCCTTCAACTCGTGCACCACTCCTTTCCCTCTTTCTCTTTCGACTGGCCTCCCTTCCACCATGTCCTCCCTCTTTATCTCCTCCTCCTCCTCTCGCGTCACGCCAGCCACCAATCCTCCCATCACCCTCACGTCGAAGGGGACGGAGAAGCACGGGCTCCCTCTGTGGTGGCACGGGTTGGAGAGAAGAAGAAGAATGGAGAAGAAAAAGATGAGAACTCATGAGGAAGAGAGAGAGAGAGAGAAAAAGGAAAGAAAGAAAAGGAAAAAGACGAGCACACAAATCGTGGCAATTGTGCATTCTCAGATCGGACCCCACATTGGTCCCACAGCACAAACAAGTGTACAAAAAGCCAACAAACCACCACACATACAATAAACAACAGATTATCCATTAATAGACCATTTATACAATATTACAATTAATTACACGGTTTACAATTAAAAATGGATAATCAGGCCCAGGTGTCATAAGTGCACATATTGTCAGAGTCACCTAGCCATTCACTATAGGTTCATGGTAGTTTAGATACTTTAATTAGCCTTTAATTATTTTGTAAATTGAATATTTAATTGTGTTTGATTTATTTAGGTTAATAATTCTTTGGTTTAGCAATGTAGGTCATTACAGATATGGTATCAGAGCTTAGGTTCACTAGGTGCACTAGCCTAGGGTGTCTAGACTAGTGACTTCGTAGGATTGCATGTCATGGTCGTGTCTGCACTTATTGGTTTTTCCATGATTTTACTTGTTTGCATTTCTAATTGTGATGTAGGTACCTTGTTTCCTTTTACAGAATGTTTTGCCATGGCCAAGGTAAAGACAAGGCCCTACTGAGGGGCCTAGTTGTCAGCAGGAGAGTGGATGGTAGGGCATGCAGGCCGAACTGAGGAACCTGGTGCATGGGATCACTCATGCAATCAACCAGAGAGGTTCTAATGAGTTGTTAGGTGATCCATGGCTACATCAGCTAAGCAAGCTGTGTACGTCACTGTTCAGGGGCAAAGGTGGACTTGACGAAAGTGACGCATGGTTGTAGATCATGAAGATGTTGGAGAGTATAGTGGTTCCAAGGGGCTTGGGAGTGTGAGGATGCTATCCTAGCTTAGTTTCCTTGTCTTTTCGCCTACCAGTGATTTCGAGGGTGAAATCCTTTTGTATGGTGGTTAGGATGTAACATCCAAAAATTCATTTGTTCTTGTAATTATTTAGAATTAATGAATTTTAACTGTGGACGAGTGTTACTAGTGTGCAACCTCATTTTGTTAATTCTATGATTAGTGTTTTGGACTTTATATCTTGTTTTAGTCTACTAAATTAACTGGAACTGTGGGTTCGTAGCATGGATTAGTTCCATAGATAGGACTCACGGGTTGGGGTCATGTATTGGTTTTGCGTGGTGCATTTGGTTAATTTAGTTTTGTTGGTTGGCTAGGGTGTTGGTTGGTGCACTATACTCATGCATGGAATGGTTAGGCTAGTGTGGAGGAGTTGGTAGCCTTGTGGTGGTGCATGTTCACCTACCATCATTTGGCCCTATGTAAGGGAGAGGCGAGCCTTAGACTCCACCAATTTTCCCCCCACTAGGCATAGAGTATGTCAACTTCTCAAGCCTTCCTCTTCCTCTTCTACTTCCTCCTTTCTCGTCCTCCCTAAGCCTTGTCCTTCTCCCTCTTTCCTTCCTTGTCTCACGTCCTCCTTCCCCCTTCCTTCCTGTAAGCAATAGAGGTGGTTGTTGGTTGCTCTGGCTACGGTGTGGTGAAATCTAGTGTTTGAGCAAGCAACCGTAAGGTTCTATGGAGTAGTGGTGATAGTCGATGGAGCGTGTGGGAGCGTTAGCATGCATGGAAGGGTTGACTGGTGTCAGAGAAGAAAGCTGCTATGCATGAATGCCAAGTGCACATCCCATTTTTTTCTTCCCCATTTCCCATGAAATTCTTATGGTTGTGTTCCTTGTGATGTTCTGAGCATGATGGAACTTGTTTCGTGACTTTTGGTTGAATATTGGTTTTTTAGTAGTTGTTACTTAATTTTACTATTCTCTTCATTTTAGTATCATATGAAACCATGTTTGATTCTCTTCATTTTGGCATAATACATGCTAAGTTTGGTTGAGTGTGGTAGGAGATAGGATTTTTGGGTATTTGGGTGACCTACAGAGCTCTAGCTTTCGTTTTTGGGGTAACTTGCAAGTAGCTTGCGTGGGCACTCCCACGTTTGGGCTAGAGCAAGCCTTGTTTTGATGGTTTCCTGGTTCAACTTTTGGTGCTTAATTATGATAAATGGTGTTTTGAATATTTTAGTGATATGTAAATAGTTTTGAAAATGATTTATAGAAAATATGGTAAGTTTTGAATTGGATTTTTCGTGGTTTTTGGTGGTGAGCCAAGATACCGGAGGGGTGTGTTGCCTAGACCAGGGGATGTGATGACACTCTCGAGTGGTCAAGCACATCACCTATGTTGAGGTCAGAGACCAAGAGATTGTAGGTGAGTGTTCGTCGGATCCTAGTGGTATGATACCCATGGATTGTCGTTTACGAGGTTGAGGCTCAAGTCTACTAGTCGAGGTGCCATCTATACCTAGAGGTATGATACTCTAGTTGCTCTAGGTTTGAGATTTAGGATACCATCTAGACTTGGAGGTATGACAGTTGCTCTAGGTACCATGGCATGGATGCTGAGAGGGCATACCTTGCTGGTGTGTAGCAATTATGGGTAGAGCGCATGCCTCGTTTTTGATGACGCCCTAAGAGGATACAACTCACCTAGGTATAGGGTGAGCAAGCTTTCCTAGCATGTGGTTAGCATTTAGAGGATCCTTCAGGTGGAAGGAACCCATGATAGACTTGCTCCTTGTAGGGTGGCTTGTCTATGGTAGTGTAGTATACTTCGGTAGCTACTTGTGGCCAGAGTTTAGTTACTTGGCACTGGGTAACATGATTCAAGGTGTTTTTGGTGTGCCTATGTGGCGTTGTAGTATTTTTCTACAAGTTTTAGCCGGTAGGGCTTGAGTTTTAGGGTGTTACTGACTTTGGTGTTTTATTGTACTTTGAAACTGTGACCATGATAGTGACAACTCGTGCGGGGCGTGAAAGGTCAAGCGCACAAATTGATAAGGTCACGACGAAAACCAAGGGAAAAACTAAATGATAAGGATAAGAAAACAAAGGAATTGCCATCTAGCCTATTTAATGGTAAGATGAGGAAAAGCAGAAGCTAGAGAAATAATGTGCATGTGAAAAGGTAAAGAAAAATGCAAAAGCATGCATCATGTCGAATGAATACGACACATGGGGCATTGCATTCCAATGGAAGGGTAAGGACTCCTATTATGCATGGGAAGGTGTTAGGTATCCTCATACGCCATACGAATCTATCTCTCATGGTTTAGCTCGCTTGCATGTGTGGCTGTGTAGTCATTGAAATGCCAAATAATATATGCCCTTGGGCAAATGATTCAATGTAATGCATTGTAAATTGTCACGTCCCACATTTTCCGTAATAATTTAAAACAAATTAAATTACAGGAAATTAAAGCCAAACAGTAAATTACCAGGAACCTGTGTGTGTGGCTAGTAGACTCCAAACTATATGCACTACGCTAACTCTCTACGTGCCTGCACTTGCAAACCAAAAACACGAGGAAAAACGCATGAGTGACAGAAGTCACCCAGTACGCATTCCATGAAAACCACGGAAAACAAAACTATAATCAATTTTCCTTTTAAATTTATTCCGCAAACTATTTTTTCTTCAAAACCTCATAAACTAGGCGCACACCGGTCAAAACCACAACCAGGGCTCTACTAGCCCCAAAGTCACAAGCAAAGGCCCTTAATGGCCAAAACCACACATAGTGAGTCAGGAAGTCCGACACCAGGCAACCAAACTCAGGCCACACGCAGTCCACTGAGGAGCGACCTCAGCGTTTTGTACTGCCATAGTGACGGTCACACTGTGCAGGAGTGTTCATCGTCCCACGATTCCCCTTCCTCAAGAGAACCCTCAAAAGCCAACCCCTCCTTGGAAGGCTGTCCTATCTCTTAGGACGCTACCAGCTATGGGGCATGTGTCTCAGGACGCTACCAGCTACATGGCATCCTCCGCACACGATGCTCAAGAGGGAGTATCATACCTCCACACCCGACAACACCCGAGCCTCAATGCTCATAGTGACAGCAGGAGTATCATACTTCCCCATCATGCCACAAGACACCTCAACCCGCAGACCACAACCATAGCCTCGAGACGACAGTCAAGGAGTCTCATACCTCTAGGACCTGACGTCCCTCAACCTTAGGTATCTCAACCCCTAACCTCAACTAGGGAGTCATGCCCGACCACCCGAGAATGTCGTCACATTCCCTAGTCCTGACGACACGGTCCCACATTGTCTCGGCCCGCACACAGAAAACCAGGAAAACATTTTCCAAAACAAGTCAACTATTTCCTTGAAATCCATTCTCCAAACCATTTTCATATCTTTGAAACTTCTTCCAAAACCCAGGCAAAGCGACGCGTCAGCTGTCCTAGAGGACCACTGCATATGGCCCACAATCCCATCTCAATGGGACAAAATATGGCAATCCAGAAAGCCCTCGGAAAACGCATTTTATGAACTCATTTGGGCCCTAATTTGGCATGCCGAAAATCAAGTTCGGTATGCTGAAATCTACTGATTCGGTTGACTTGGGTGATTCGATAGGTCAAATTGACCAGAGGACCAAACTGACAGAAAAACGGTATACTGAACGAAATCGGTATACCAAAGTTCACTGATTTGGTATGCCATTTTCATTTCGGTTTGTCTAATTCTACGATCCTAGAAAACAGTCGAAAACCCTACAGTTTGAAATCACCACAATTAGGACCTTCGATCGGACCCCTTAAACAAACACCAAAAATCTTGCATAAAACATTAGATGTAGACCCTCGGGTCTACTCCAAATCCCAACAAAAAAAACTAAAATCCATTCACCATGCATCAAGATATAAAATTAGAAATGCAGAAGGGTCAAAACGACCCAAAACGCAACCACTGGCATAAATGCCCATAAATCCACCATAAATTCTCATAAAATCACAATAAATTCTAGGAATGTAAATTTACCTAGATTTCATGCAATCCTAGCATTTTCTACAAATTCCATGCTCTCTATTACATGAGGTGGAGATGCATACCAGGAAACGCCTCCAGTGATCTCTGACTGATCCTCGGTGAACTTCAACACAACCATAGCCACGGGAGCACTACACGCGAGCTCCACACACCACCACAAGCTACCGCACACCGTCACCGGCCCTCGAGCACACCAAACAGAGAGGAGGTCACGAGGAGGAGAAAACAGGGGGAGAGAGTGAGAGAGGAAGAGAGAAAAGAGAGAGACGTGGGAGGAAGGAAGTGAGTGGAGGGAGAGAGAATGAGTGGAGGAAGGAGAGGAAGGATGTGCTCGGGATAGAGAGAATGCACGGGGAAGAGAGGAGGCTTAGGTCGTGCATGGCGGAGGCCTCCGGAGAAGGAGTAGGTGGCTGTGTGCATGCAACCAGTCAGCCACGCGCACACCAGCACTCCCTCGACAACCAGCCTCGCTAGCCACCGTACGCAGCCAACAACAAGCCTCAACCATCAGCTTACAAATGCGGTCCCCACATGGACCCCACTCCTGGCCCCACACGGACCCACTCCCGGGACCCACACAAACAATGCCACAATGCACAATGCCAAACCATGCACAAGGACACGCAAACAAAAGCTAACCCATGAGGCCCAAGCCCAAAAGCACAAAACCACACAATGGGCCTCGGAATAGTAACACCCGTCCAGGAATAAAATTCATAAAAAGTAAATAATTAGAAAATGAATTTTACGGGTGTTACATAAATTGATGCTCCTTAAGGTATGCCTAACGAATGGATGCTTAATGCTATGCAAGTGGATGTACAAAACTTGTAGAGAAACAAATGTGGATCACGGGAATCAAAATCAAATGAGAACAGTGTGCATAATAGAGCTTGGCTTTGTTGCTTGTGCTCCGGATCATAGCAAAGTGCACTGGGTATTTGCATTGGGGAATTGCACTTGCTTATTGCACCTAATATGTGCACCCCAGACACTCAGCAATCGACAACAAGCTTTATCACAGCAATGGTGGATCAAAGCAATTCTAAACGCATGATTAAAGATTGAGGAAGCATGTAGGGCCATCAACTAACATGCCTAAAGATTAAAATCAAATCTGGGATGACTGCATGCTTTTCCCCAACTCACATGCTTGTCGATGGGTTTAACGGACTCTCATAGCCATGAAAATGAACTGTGAGTTTCGAGATCCCATTTTGATGTCAACAGAGGGTGGTGAAAGTGTGCGAGGATGTCAGAAAACAAACCCAACGATGAAAGTAAGAACTAAGATGCATGGATGTTTCTCCTTGTCCTCATTCGGTATTGTTGTAGCTCTTGTGCTCATCCAACCATTGATGAGGCCATGAGTCCATGAAACTCCTTTGGAGCATCTTGGAGGATGAAGGGAAGGAGGCATTATATAGAGACAAGTCATGCCTCAGGCTCAACAGCCAATGGTCTCGCACGAGACGTTGAACCCATCACATGGGATGCAAAAGTGAATACAAAACAAGAGAATGCTGATGTACATGAAGGCAATTAGACCTCAAAGAGGCTACACTAGGCAAGAGAAATCGACAATTATGCTCGAAGATGGAACACCTACCTGTGTTGTGGCATGGGTTGTCTCTTTCAAAGATGAAGGCTTGCGGTGGTGGTTCTTTGGGAGTCTATGGATGTGACGGCCATGTGTAGGCAAGGTTGGAAATTAGATGGTCATGGTGGTTGCTCATAGGCTCACGGTGTTTGGGTGGAGGGAAAGGAGAACTCCGTGTTCACTCTCAAGGCTTGATTTTGCTATTGCCAAATGCAAGGTTTGTTGCATGGAGTCTGTGATTGCCAGGTCTTGTTGCCAAGTGTGTAATACTAGCCCCCCTTGGTGTGTGGGAATCTAGGAGCTTAAATGCAAGGAAACCAAGCTTCTCTAGAATCCAAGACTTAGTCACCCTCTGTAGACACCTCGATTTTGAGGTGACTCATTGATAAGGCTCCAATTGTTGCTTTGGATGCGGCTGACCCTTGAACCAACCCCAAACCCGTAGCAAGCCTGCACCCTAATTAGAAAAACAAACAAGTAAGGGATAGCACCTACCTAGCACAGTTAGCTAGCACACCTCCCTAGCACACTTAGCTAGCACACCTCCCTAGCACACATAGGTGGCGCACATAGCAGGCGCACATAGTCGACGCACATCCCTGGCGTACAGCCACTTCGTAGGCTGCGGGCTACTGGCTTTCCACCTCCCATGGTTGTTACCTTTAGCAGCGAATATGCCATGGAATCTTCCAGGCTTTTCGCTTGCGAGGCTCTCCCCATTCCCATGAGTTACCCATGAGAACATCCTATATAAGGACCCCCATAGGTAGCCATAGGTAGAGGTTAGAAAATCCTGAATTCAGCCATCCAGTTCTGAGCCAGCATCTTGCACGAGTTTCTCCTTCTTTCCAGCGGCATATTTTCGTTCTCTGGAGCACTCCTTTGCGTTCTAAGGAGCCCTTGGTCCTTCCAAAGCAACAAGGATCCCATTATCTTTGATATTTAAAGATGGAAACTACTCGAGAGGTAGGCTTTCTACCTCCTCTTTATCCTTTAAATATCACTTCAGAAACATGATAAAACATGCTTGAAGCCTGATATGTGATCTGATTTATTTCATGTTTTTATGAAGTTTTATGATAACATGCTAGGTCTCCATGCAAAAATAATCTCCATGCTAATATATACATTGGTTTCTATTGTAAAATCTACATGAGTTATCTCCTTTTATCATTTTCTAGCACATAGCATTTTGCCATATATGTCTTTGCACATAGAAACATGCCTATGATCATCATTTACATATGTTCTGATTGGCAATATCCAGATCATGTTTATTCCTATGTTCTGCATGTTTTCATACATGAACCCATCAACTTATTTTTGCTTCGAATGCATGATTTACATGATGTTCCTTGATCATATGCATCCCCATTGTGTTTTCAGCTTTTTTTATAATGGCATGAACCCATCAGCATTAGCATGAATCACCCTATATCTCTGCTGGGGCGGATTATGGATTAGATTGCAGTCTGATCCAGACTACCTGGGGCACACCTGTCCCGTGCACCATTATGGCACACCCAGCTGGCGCGCCAGACTGGTCAGAGAACAGAACACTCGCATTGCATCATTGTTTGCATGATTTTATCGCAGGTCCCTTTTATCACTGTTTCTTTGATGTGCCCAGATGTTACCTGCATGCTTTTCAGTTTTGATCAGATTGTTTTCCAACTGGTTTCTTTATTTTTATATTCAGTTCTAGGTTGAATCTGGTAGGTCGATTGCACCTTACTCCTTTGTGGAGAACCATGTGCATCAACCCATGATCCGGTGGCCAGACTGAATCATGCAATCTTCATCTAGTTCAAATAGGTGAGACCTTGTGTGAGGCTACCAGCCCTTGAGAACAAGGTCATTGCATTTGTATTTCTTGCACTTTTGAGGCATGGTTTCTGAGTTTTACAGAGTGATTCTATTGCATACCTTTCCAGAGTGCATTCTCTGATGTTTTGGCTTTTCGTGGTTTTTTGTTTTTTTCACAGCATACTTTCCTGGCCACCTAGACACACATAGGTGGCGCACCAGACTGGAGCACCAGTCTGGCGCACCAAACAGGTGCAGTCACCTGTTTTTAGTAGTACACAACATGTTTTTCATATGTTTTGCTTGCCTTCTCGACCCAATTTACTTCTGGGTTTTCCTTTGGTTTTCTTCCTCGATGCATTAGGAAGGCACACCTTTGTTTTCTGCAGTTTTCCTACATTTTAGATTGCATTTAGGCATATAGTAAGCAATGATGAAAACTCACTCAAGATATTAGATCTTTGATGTTATTGTGCAATATTATTGTATCAACAATTGACCCGACATACGAGCGATATTTCTGAGCATTAGGACACACCCCTGCACATCATGTACCCATACTTTAGACACCACACTCATTTGCATGGCATGGCATATCGCCCTTGGGCGTACAGCAAAGGCTGCAAAGCCGACATTTCATTAGCAAGAGAGAAATCAATAGAAGATCGATTTATCGGGCGTACGAGGGTGCCTAACACCTTCCTCGTACGTAACAGGGATCCTTACCCGCATTTCTGGTTTACGAAGATTTTTCTTTTATTTTTTTGCATGATTTTCATGTTATATGGTTTTCCTCGTCTTCCATTTGAATAGACTAGGTGGCGACTCCTGCATATTTGCATATTTTATTTTTTGCCGTGACTTTGTCGAGTTTTGGCACATACATATTTGTTGCCACCCCCGATGGCATGGTTACAGGAACTGGCGACTCCGCTGGGGATAACCAGATCCCGACTTTGTTTCAATTTCTCTTTTGCTTCGATTTTCTCCTTTCTCGCTTCATTTTCCATGCCATGCTTTCTTTTTAAGTGGTGTCTTTTCGCATGCATGCATGTTGCAATGTTGTTCTTTCCTTTTACACATTTGCCATGCCACCACTTTTGCACATTTTGTAGCACATGTTTTCATTTATTTATTCATGTCTACTTGCATGTTTATTTCCCTTCTTGTATATGCCATGCCTAGGAGATTAGTGACATGCTTGCGTCCCCTTTTGGTTAATGAAAACATAACAACCAAAATTATCAAGCTTAAGGCAAAACTAGGGACAGATTGCAAATCTTCCCCCATGGTTTAATAAGCTTGCAAGTAAAAAACTTAAAGCATACTTTGCATACATCATATAGGGCATGCATCCTCTCCTCTCTAGGCTTACCTATACAGTCTGCGAAGGACATGTTCCAGTGGTTCAT
>JAMKQA010079216.1:0-11547 GCA_024699735.1 Posidonia australis
CGGGCGTACGAGGGTGCCTAACACCTTCCTCGTGCGTAATAGGAATCCTTACCCATCCTCTGGTTAGCAGACATCCAGCCTTCCCATGCATTCATCCTTTTGTGGTTTTCCTCGTCTTTCCCTTAAAAGACTAGGTGGCGACTCCATCTTTTTTCTTTTATCCTTGCGCCTTCGCCATCCATCGGCATGGCTGTGATCTCCTCCTCTACCCCTCCCTCCCTCCGGGTCGGGCGGTCGGTCACACGGACGCGCGGTCACAACTATATTGCAAACATGATGTTGAAATGAAAATTATATTTAAGTGCGAAATTACAAATAGAAAGTGAAAAATGTCAAAAATGTGTGAAAACAATTAAAAACTCTAATTAATGAATTTGAAATTAAACTAAGGGCATGGATGCAAATTTCCTACACTGAATAACTGTATTTCATGGATTCAGGGGTTTTCATGCAAAATTCCAGGGTTTAAATGTGATGAAAATTAGGTTTTTTATGATATTTAGTGTGATTACAAAGTTTTTTAAGGGTCTGAATGCAAATCTCATAGAGAAAACTCATTTTAAAAAACTCTGGAGGCATGATGCAAGTTTTAGGACTTAATTGCAAGGGAAAATATGATTACAGGGGCTTGAGTGTGAGAAAACAAACATTTAGAGGACTAAGAATGAAATTAAAATCAAATAGGGTAAAACATGCAATATTTACAGTGAAACAAAAGAAATGCAATTTTAACTTAAAGTATAGGGGCTAAAGAGAAAATTCCTAGGATCTAATTGCAACGTTTTAAAAAACAATGGAAATTAATTTAAAAAAAACCTAAAAGCTAACGACCACAGCCGATGATTCAAAGATCGCCGGCGGCGATGCCCTAGGAGGTTCATCTAGGCTTCCCCGACGACTAATCAACGATCTGAGGGGCGGAGAAGCTGGAGGAGGAGATGGGGGGAGATCCAACGGCGCCGATCGATCCCTCAACGGCCGGAACGTGTCGTTAAGCCCCTTGTCAGCATTCTTCTTCAGTAATGGGGCTACAACGGTGGTGCTTCCAGAGACGGTGGCTCGACACAGTAAGGATCAGAGAAGCTCTGGGACCGCACGGCGAAGCTCTAGGGAGTCGAGGGTGAGGCTGGAACGGCCTGGTGTGCTCTCCTCGTTACGAGCTCTGGTAACGATCGTGACAGAGGTGAGGCAGTGCTCTGGGGTCTGAGACGTTGGCATGGTTGCGTAGGGATGCCCATAGCGAGGCAGCAAAGCTTCTTGACGTGGTGTCCTGGAGCAAGTGTGATTGGAGAGCTTAGGGGCTTCACGGCAAGGACCGATAGTCGATAGGGGCAATGGCGAGGCTTCTGGCCATAGGAGGCCAGCGGGACCCCTCCTGAGTGATGAAGGCTCAGGGACGAGGAGAAAGAAGAGGGAGGAGAGGCTCCAAAAGCCTCTTCCCATTCTAGGAGGCCACTGGCCTCATCGGTGGTGGTGAACCCGCCACTAGAGGGGAGGGAGACGGCGCCCAGGGCCCGTCTCTCCAACAAGACGCAACCAAAGGGCTTGAATAGGCTTGACGGAGCTAAGAGACGATGATTCGAAGTTAAAAAGAAAGGCGAGGATTACTTGGATGGATGTTCTGTCTCCTCCGACGAGGCTGGTCGACGTCCTCTGGTGGGGACGCTCTGGTGGTGAAGGTTTGGGTGTTCTTCTAGGCTGCAAAAGAGTTGAAGGAGGTCTCTGGATGTGGAGGGGATTGCTGGGTTCTCTCTAGGGTTCAAGTGGGTTCTCTCCTTGGGTTGAAGCGCCATCGCAGTTACTGTCGGTGATGGGTCTTTCAAACTCTAGCAGAGCCTCCAACGTCGTCCATTCCTCTCTCTAGTGGATGGGTGCCATTGGATCGACGTGAGCTGGAGGGGGTTGGCCAGAGATCACGGGGGTCGAGAGATATGCGCCGAAGATCGCAGAGGTCATCGAGGATCTTCGCTTGAGATGTTGCCAGAAATCACGGGCTATCGCCAGGGATGAAGGGGTTGGCTGGAATTATTTTTTCTGTTTGCCTAAGTTTTGATTAATGAATGAAATGGATGCTGTGGATTGGGCTTTTGAGCCTGTGGAGTGGTCTCAGGATTTTTAAGGGTTTTGGGTGTTTGTTTTTTAGGTTTTGAGAATTAGGTTTGGCTTTTATGATTAGGTTTTGTGATTTTAATTAAGTTTTTGATTTTGTGATTTTTAAAGATTAATTAAGTGATTTTAAATTAGGGTTTTTTAGATTTTAATTAGGGTTTTGAGTTTAATTAAGTGATTTTAAATTAGGGTTTTTTTATTTTAATAAGGGTTTTGAGATTTTAAATTATTTTAGTTTGATTAGGGTTTTTCTGGATTTAAATAGATTAAGGTTTTGTGTTTGAGTTTTAGATTTGATTATTTTTAAATTTAGATTTAATTAGTTTTTACTTGATTTAATTGGGGGTTTAATTTAAATTTTGATTTAATTGGTTTTATTTGGTATTTAATTTAGATTTTGATTTAATTGTTTTTTTTGCTTGATTTTCATTTGGATTTGGGTTTCTTTTTAATCAAGTTTAATTCTTTATTGGATTTTATTGAGTATTACTTGGTTAGGGCTTTAATTAGGGTTTTCACTAAATTAATTTTGATTTAAAATGGTTTAAATGGATTTTACTTGATTTTGATTTTAATTAAGGTTTTCACTTGATTAATTTGGATTTTAAATGGTTTAAATGGATTTTATTTGATTTTGGTTTTAATTAGGGTTTTACTTAATTAATTTGGATTTTAGATGGTTTAAATGGATTTTATTTGATTTTAGTTTTAATTAGGGTTTTTGCTTTGATTAAGTCAGAGTGGGCTCGTAAAGGGTTTGTGGGTTTAGGTTGAGCTAGGGTTTAGGTGGAATTAAGGTTTTGGTAGTCGCAACTACAACATCTTTCTAGAGGAGTCTGTTGCCAAGTGACTGCAAAATCAGGGTGTCTAAAGCCATTTTTCTGTTAGTTTTGGTCCTCCTTGCTTTGGTTCGGCCGGTCAAATTCCATTGATCTATCGTTCCATGCCTTGAGTGTTGATCATTGGACCCAGTTCGGTTGATCGATTCTTTTCGATCTACCGAATCAGGGATTTTTGGACGACCGATTTGGATTTTGGTCTCCGTTTTGGACCTTTGGTGCCTTGAGCCCAATTTGTTCGACTAGCCTAATTCAGCTTGCCAAATCAGGCCCTAGCTGCTTTTATAAATGTGATTTCTGATGGTTTTCTTGATTGATTTGTTTTGCCTATTTGAGATGAGATTATAGGCCATCAATGGTGATCTAGTGGAACACCTGATGCGCTGATTTTGTGGAGATTTTAGAAGTGTTTTCCAAAGATATAAAATAATTTTGAAAATGGATTTCAAAGGAATATGTTGGTCAATTTTGGAAATGAATTTCCTGGTTTTCTATGTGCAGGCCGAGAGACCGGGGGCCATGCTGTCTAGACCAAGGGATGTGACGACACTTGCCATTTGGTTGAGCACGTTACCCAGGTTGAGGTCAAGGGCTATGATACTTGAGGCAGAGATTCATTGGGTCTTAGAGGTATGAGAGTCCTCGACTGTCGTTTCAGGGCTAGAGTTGTGGTCTGTGGGTTGAGGTGTTTTGTGGTATGACGGGGATGTATGATAGTCCTACTGTCACCGTGACCACTGAGGCTCGAGTGTTGTCAAGTGTGGAGGTATGAGACTCCCTATTGAGCACTGTGTGGAGAACGTCGTGAGGAAGCATACCCTGTGATGACCAGTGCGGGTGGGACAGGTACCCTGTAACTGGTAGTGTCCTAAGAGACAAGATTACCTTCCCAAGAGGGGTTTGTTTTGTGATGGTTCTCCAGATGGGTGAATCACGGGACGGTGGTTGGCTCCTACACTAGGTGACACATCGTGGCAGTGCAATGCACGTTGGTGACTGCTTGTGGCCAGAGTTAGTTGCCTAGCGCTGGGCTTCTCAACTCATTGTATGTGTTTTTGTCCATTGAGAGCCTCGCTTGTGTTTTCAGCCGGTAGAGTCTTTGCTTGTTTGGTTTGGCTGGTGTGGGCCGTGTTTCTTGTGGTTTGGGCTTGGTAGGTCTTTGTTTTGTGGTTTTCGGCCTATTAGGCCAAAGTTACTGTTCTTTGGTAGATTTGGAGAAAATGATTGTGAAATAGTTTGACTAAAGTCTCGTAGCCACACACAAATTTTTGGTTGTTTAAATATTACTATTTAGCTTTTAATTTCCTGTAATTTAATTTGTTTTAAATTATTTTTGGAAATTAGGGGTGTTACAACTATTTTGGTTCTGAATGCAATAGTTATGGCAAAGCACTTGTAACACTCCCAATTTCCACAATAATTTAAAACAAATTAAATGACAAGAAATTAAATCTAAAAAGAAATATGTAAAAACTAAGAACCTGTGTGTGTGGCTATGAGATTCTGGACTATGTGTACTAAATGCCAAAACACACTTGCCTATACATGTAACCTAAAAACCACAAGAAATAACATGAGTGACAAAAGTTACTCATCATGCACCCCACAAAAACAATAGAAAAAAAAACCATAATTATTTTTCTTTTAAAACATTTCACAATTATTTTTCCCAAATCCACCAAAATCTCCGAACATAGGCCTAACAAGCCAAAACCTCAAAACAAGGCCCTCGCTGGTCCAAACCAACAAATGAAGGCTCAACCAGCCTAAAATCATAAGCAAGGCTTTCAAGGCCAAAATCACACATAGTGAGTCAAGAAGTCTGATGCTAGGCAATCGACGTTGGCCACAAGCAGCTACCAAAGTGCACTATACTACCACGGTGTGCCACCTTGTGTAGGAGCCAACCACTGTCGATTTTCTAACTTGGAGAACCCTCTCAAAGCCAACTCCTCCTGGGAAGGCAGTCCTATCTCTCAGGACGCTACCAGCAATGAAGCATGTGTCCCACTTGCTCTGGCCATTACAAGGTATGCTTCGTTGTAGCATCCTCCACATGGTGATCAGGAGGGAGTCTCATACCTCCACACTCGACGACACTTGAGCTTCAATGCTCTCAACGACAATAGGAGTCTCATAGCTCTCGGTCATGCCACAAACACTTCAACCCACAGACCTCAACCTCAGCCCCATGAATGACAGTCAAGGAGTGTCATACCTCCAAGACCTGACGAACGCTTGCCTATGGTCTGTTGATCCCTGGCCTCAACTTGGGTAACGCGCTCGACCACATGAGAGTGTCGTCACACTCCCTAGTCCAAATAGTGTGGCCCTACAATATCTTGGCCTAGACACAGAAAATTAGAAAAACATTTCCAAAATAGGCCAACATATTCCTTTGAAATCTATTTTCAAAACCATTTTACATCTTTGAAAAATACTTCCAAAATCTCTACAAAAATGGCACATCAGGTGTCCCACAAGACCACCACTGATGGCCCGCAATCTCATTTCAAATGGGCAAAACAAACTAATCTGGAAAATCCTCGGAAAGTCATTTTACAAAACCAACTTGGGCCTACCTCAACACGCCATTATGAAACGGCAAACCAAACTGGGCTCAGGGAACTAGAACAGTCGACCGAAATTCAATTCGGGCACCCAAAAATCCTTGATTCGATCGACCAAAAAGGATCGATTAGGCGAACTAGGTTCACGGTCAACACTAAAGTCTTGGAATGGCAGACTAAAGGGATTCGATCAACTGAACCAAGGCCGGAAGGACCAAAACTGATAGAAAAAACAGCATACCGAAATGGTTCGGTATACCGTTTTCTACAGAACCAAATAATGGCCCCAAACCTCTATCCAGCTCTTCTCCGAAATGAGAGTGAAGGGCAGACCTACCAAAGAACTATAATAAAATCCATATAATGCATATGTTGTAGACCCTTGAGTCTACTCCAAATCCACACAAACAAAACCAAAATCCATGTATCATAGCTCATGCATTAAAATCACAAAACAGAAGGAGTCAAAAGCACCCAAAACACAACCACCACCATAAATGCCAATTAGTTCACCAAAATCCACAATAAATTCACAATAACAAATTTAGCCCAGATTACATGCTCCCTAGGTAATTCTACCAATTTACATGCATTTCTACAATGGAGGTGAGGTGCGTACCTTAGTATGCCCTCCAGTGATCCGAAGCTAACACCGGCTGACCATCGCAACCATCAGCGACCCACAACCACTCCAGAGCTTCCTCAACCTCAGGAAACCACTCCAATGCTCTGCTGCACCGCTGCACGCCACTACACGCTCTGGTTGCTCTTAGGCACACCAACAGAGAGGAAGACAAGGGAGGAGAAATAAGGGAAGAAGAGGGAGAGAGTGATTGGGAGAGGTTGAGTGAAAGATGGGAGAGGGAGAGTGGGGGTGAGGGTGGCAAGTGAGTTGGAGGGGAAGTAGTGGAGTGGAGGGAGAGGTGTGCTCGGGAAGGAAGAGGAGACGCGTGGGAAGAAGGAGAGGAAGGTGGAGTCGTGCATGGCAGTCTTCCTAGCTTAAAAAGCCACGCAGAAGAGGAAGGTGAACACGTGCATGCAACCAGTCAGCCACGCATGCGCACCAACATACCCTCAACTGCCTGCCTCACTAACACAACATGAGCTCAACCACTCGCCCAACCAACCGACCCCCACATACAGGCCCACACATTAACCCACACAACACAGGAACGAGCCAAGCTACAAGCACAGGAAACACACAAACAACAGTTGGCCCACGAGGCCCAAGTCTAAAGCCACAGATTCACACAAACCTACCTCAGGACAGTAACACTCGTCTAGAATAAATTCATTAAAATGTATATAATTACAAAAATGAATTTATGGGTGTTACAATATTAACTGCTTGTTTTATTGATTCTTTTATGACCCCTTATATTCAGATCATCCTTCTTGCATGCTTTGTTTCCTTTTGCATGGCATCTTGAACTTGTCCTTTGGGCATACACTATTGAGTATACACATGCCTACATTGCTACACATGCGAGTAGATTAAGCCTAGAGAGACCGACATTTGTTGGGCATATGAGAGTTCCTAATACCATCCCTATGCGTAACAGGAGTCCCTTCCCATTTCTCTATTCGTAATGATCTAGTGTGTTATATCTGCCAGCAATGAAGTATCATGGTTTCCAACTTATTTTGTCGTATTGCATGCATATCCTTTCTCGATTGTGGTTTTACTCATCTTTTGTTTTGAATAGATTAGGTGGTGACTCCTTCCTTATCCATTTGCTTTTGCTTTTCTCTTTTGCTTGATGTTTTTTGAGGCAAGATCCTCCTCGAATGCACCACCCTCTCCATGGCCTCTTGGTGTGCATGGACCTATCCCATGCACTTGGGTCCATCCCACCACGCATGGTCATAGGAAGTGGTGACTCTGTTGGGGATACTAGACTCTGACTCACTTTTGGCCTTTTCTACTTCTATGGTATCTACATTTCTTTGTGTTGCTTTGTTTATACTTGCTCCTTTCATTTTTTAGCATTTACTCATGATTAATATCCTACTTGATGTTATACTTCATGCCTTTTGTATGGTGGGTGCTTTCTTTTTTCACATTTGCTATGTCACAACACATGCACATGCCATGCTCATGCTTTTGATGTGTTGGATGTCTTTCATTTTCACTTCCATGTTATCACAACACAAGCACATGCCAAGCTTATGCCTTTTGGATGATTTATGATGATTATATGCCATGCTTGGTTATTTTTTTCCCTTTCTTCGCATTGGCCATAAGGAGATTAGAGACATGTTTGTTTCCCCCTCTGGCTTAATCTAAATACTGCAAGTAAAAACAACAGCTGGACAAAACTAGAGACATATTTGCACCTTCCCCTTTCTGGCTAAAAGAATTGCAAGTAAAAGACACCAAACATATTTGCATGAATGATCATATAGGGTATGCATTGTAACGACCCTGATTTTAGGAGACATTTTAAGCCAATTGTTAAATTTGGAGCTCTAGGCCAAACGTGTATTCATGACATGTATTCGTGGTGCATTTTCCTAGTCTAAAAAGTTGGCGTGGAAAATTCAGTATCTTGGATCCATAATTGACTTTGCATCTAAGTGGATATGATGTGTTTTGGTGTTTTGAGGATGAGATGATGTGTGCACCCTTGTGTAGGTCTTGATTGATAATTGAGGGATTACTTTGGGTTGTGGTAGTTTGTTGGTGTAGCTCGGTGGCTGGTCTCTAGTTGCACGAGCCACTTGAACGATAAGTAGTTGTGTGGTTTGGTTCTGTGCTCGTGGCCTTGCATGGGCATTGCATGAATTGAGGGTTTGGTCACCTCATGATTTTTTGGGTTGGTGCACAAGTTGGTTGGGCAATTGGATGCACGGTTGTGTGCATGCACTTCTAACCCATAGATGTGTACATGTCTTCTTTCTTCGGCCCACAGCTATTTAAGGATGTAGCGTCCTCTACGCTCCTCAATTTTTCTCCCATTTCCTTGAAAATGTTTAGAGCCTTGCACACCTTCATCTCCTTCTTCTTCCTCTATTTCTTTCTTCTCTTCCTTCTTTCGATGAGTGCAATAGAGAGATAGAGTGTGTGTGTGTGTGTGTGTGTGGTGAAGAGGAGAACGTCTTGCTTCTCTGGCCAAGCGTTTCTTGTGCTCATAAAGGAGAAGGGAACTCTTGATTTCGTTCATCGCTGATGAAGACCTCACTGTCATGTCCAAGTATCGAGGAGGGCTTGTGGGGTGAGAGTAAGCTCCAGTCACCGTCCATGAAAGCACAAGAGCACTTGGAGGTTACTGTTAAGTCACCAACTGTTGGTGTGGGTTCCTATGTGCGTTGAAGAGGTATATAGCCATCCTTAAGCCCTTAGTTCTTGCATGAAATATGCTTGCATGAAATATGGTGCCATGCCTTTGAAAGTATGAATAATGTTGTGTAGATGCTTTGGAAAATTTTAGAGGATTTTTCATGAATTTTACAATGATTTAATCAAGTTTGGTATTCTTAGGTGAACTGTGTTTCCTTGTGTATATGTAACCTTTGATTTGTAATATCTAGAATTTTACACATCCAATCATTGTGATTTTTGTCCCAAATGGTAAATTATCTTGATATCTCAGTTTGATATATGATATGTGATTTTTGGTTATGTGTGTGAAGACCAGTTGTGATTCCCAGCTTTGGCTGGATCTTTGGGTTTCTATAGGTTTTCTGTGCTCTAGTTTTTAACTAGAGGCGTGCCATTCTAGCATGAATAGCAAGCGCACCTACTTGGCGCATTTTGTTGGCGCACTAGGCAGGTAGGTCGCTGGCCGGAGTTGATTTTTAGTTCAGGCTTCTAGCTTATTTCTAGTAGCTTTCAATGACATTAAATGTTATATTGATATAGTAGACGATTTTATAATATAGAATGTTTAGGGAGATGATTGGAAGATGATCTTGAGAACAAGCCTATGGATGGATTTTTGGGTGTGTAGTAGAATCATCGAGGTGCCCACTCACTACGTTAATTCTTCTGATCATCACTTGTAGATTTTCTTTTGCCGGTTGATAAGGTACTTTGGGGATATTGCAGTTGATGTGGTTGTGTGGGTTCTCAGTTCACTGGTTCAACGGTAGGATGTTGCCCAGCGGCATCCTCGTACTTTTGTAATAATCCTTCCCTTCAAAAATAAATAAGAAAAACAAGAGAAAATGGATTAGACGAGGTGTAGTAAATAAATAATAAAAAGATAACAAAAGAAAAACATAAACATGCAACTAAATACTAACTAAAGGGTAGTTCCTACATGCATATGTCATGGGTTAATAATGTATGCAAGTTTTTTATGATAAAATAATGAAGTAATTTGGAATAAATACTCTCTTCACCCTTGGTGCCTGGATGTGGATGTTGAAGGAAGTGGAAGCCGGTTTACAGAGCTCTGGAGACTCGCTGTGGCTTCAAAAAAGAGGCTGGATCTCTAGTAGATCGAGCTTCTAGGGATTTGGACATGGAGGAGGGGGCTGAAAAGCTCTCTCTCTCTTTCTCTTGGGTTTGAAAAAATGTGCCTCCCCTTGCGTTGAAGACCTAGGGGGTCTATTTATAAAGTTTGGGAGTTGGGAATCTCGTCAAAGACAAGATCTAGATCAAGGACCAGGATGAAATGCTCTTAAAAAGACAGAAAATAAAGATTGGATCTCGTCACTTATATGAGAGGCGATAGAATCTTCAAGTCACCAATTTGACAAGCGACGTGTCCTAATATTCCAATTTTGGTTGTACACGATGAATCAGCACCCAAAAGGCAATGAAATCTACCACGTAAGCTAGTCGCTGATGCACGTAGCGTTGAGCTACCAAAAAGGCATTTTTTGAAAATTAAGATCAGAAAATATCCATTACGAATCTATTATCAAATATTGACCAAATTAATCCAAAAAAATCATATTCGTAATTGAATATATTTTAAATTAATTTCCAAATTCAAAATCCACTTAAAATGTTTAGTAAATTGGATTTGAAAATCAAATCTTTAATAATTACGAGAATATCAGTTAAAATCAAAGATATATTTGATTTAAAATAGATTGGCAATCACTTGGATATTTTGGATTTTATCTTTATTTTTTTAGCATTATCATGAATTAAATATAAGCTATAACAATAAAATGTGATAACTTATCATAAAATCTCATTTTTGGTAAAAATAAAGATAAGTGATCTTAATTATCAAGTCATACAAATTTCTAGAATTTTTTGGAATTATTTGGCATTTATAATGATTTATATGATAAGCACATATTATTTAAATGTTGGAAAATTATAGAAATTATAATAATTAAGGGAAAAATCATAATAACATTTATAAATATCTCAAATATTATATTAAAGCTCAAGATGACAAATTATCTAGAGAGAGAATGCCAGGATTTGTGTCGCTTGTTGATCTAGCCCTTAAAAAATTAGTCGCCACTTGAAGTGGTGATAAGTCTTGTCACCTATCAGAGAGGCAACATCTTGGTCTTTTACAGTTTACCTCCTGTCTTTTATCTTATTCCACCGAGATGCAATAAAACTCGAAAAAATTTAGAGATTCCATGGGAACATCTGGAAAAAGGGTTAGAGCTCCTTAGCCATGTGATCTGGGGCGCCTTAAGGGTTCCTATCCTAGGTGAACTTTGGGAAATGTGAAAATGGGATATCTACAGATACCCCTCCTTGGAGTTGATCTTGGAACAAGGTTGGCTCCAAGGTAAGAAAGATATCCCCCATTGAGCATTTACTGAAATAAAGAGCTCGCTCTCAAGCAATCCGCCACAGATTCCAAAAAGTCTACACCTATTGGTTTTGGGTCAGGATCGCATAGCCAAAAGGTGAAAAGTGAACTGACTTGATTTCGGAACATGGTCGCATAGTCGAGTGGTTTGATAAACAAGGATGCCATCATATTGAAGGCTCAGGCATGGAGGGTCAAGCCAGGTCTATATGTCGCAACTGGTGTTGAGACCTGTCAATAGACATGGAAAACGGGCCGGGCCGGTCCTGGCCCGCCCGGCCCGGCCCGGGCCCGACA
>JAMKQA010079218.1:0-10738 GCA_024699735.1 Posidonia australis
AATTTAGTTATTCCTTCCTTAACTTCTTTTGTATTATATTTCCAATTAATTATACCACTATATCCTACTTGTAATTTCGATTGTTTTAAATCTGTGTTATCATCTTTATTATGTTTAGGTATACATTTTTGTAAATGTCTAGATATATGACCTACACCCCCTCCCCTAGAACATGTGTATGTGGTATTACAATAATTACACTAATACCTAGTTTGATCTACAATGTTTATTGTAACATGCTTCCAAACCCAATGACTTTGTTTTCTAGGTTTTTTTAGTGGTCGTAGACTGTGTAGTATATGTTGGGGTAGACTGAGGTTGATCTGACTCCATATTAGGGATATAGTCATGGCTACCAACATTACCAATAATTTTCATTTTAAAATAAAAAATAAATATAAAATAATAAAACCCTTAACCACAAAAAATCAAAACCCAAAATGGAGGGATTAGAAGTAAAGAATTTAAAGGGATTAGAAGTAGAGAAATTTTGATGTTGTTGGCTCAGTTGGTGTCGCGTGGAGACTAGAGAGTAGAAGACGAGGCGGAATCCAAAGCCAAACAACAAAATCTTCACTTGAAAATCCTTACTTGAAAGTTGGAAAAAATTTGTAGTAAAGAAAGTTGTAGTGGAGAAGAGAAGAAAAGATTGAGTTGTGAAGAAAAATGAATGGAGTGGAGGGATATTTATTGGATAAAAGGAATGGATTTTATGTTTTAAAAAAAATATAAAAAAAATGAGACATATGTGCAACGGCCATTTATTTAGTCGTTGCTATGCAACGGCTAAATGTATATGCAACGGTCCTTTGGACCATTGCAATGTTTTTTTCTTTTTTAAGGGTCGGGCTGTTGTTGTTTTTTTAAGGGTCGAGCTCAACCCAGTCTTGTTGTTTTTATTTTTTTTTTAACGGGTCGAGCTGAACCTGGCCTTATTTTTTTGTTTCTTTTTATAACGGACCAGGCTGACCCGACCCTATTTTTTTGTTTTTTCTTTTTTTAATGGGCTAAAGCTCAGCCCGACCTCATTTTTTTTGTTGTTTTTTTTTTTGTAGCAGGCCGGCCCAACCTGGTCCAATCCAAACCGTTTTCACAGGCCAAAATGGACCTAGTAATCAGACCTTTGAGGGCATGACCCATAGGCCCAGCACGGCCCACGACGGCCTGGCTTGGCCCGACCCATGGATACTATTTTCGGGCTCAGGTCATGCTAGACCCAAATTGGACCAGACGGTCCAGAACCGACCCAGTCCGATTTCCATGTCTATGTAGGAGTTGTTCGATTTTCAATTGTAGTCGTCAAAGACAACGTTTATGGCTTATTTAATCGTGTACTAATGTCTTTTACATCAGAAGAAACCACAAGCAGATCCACTCCGTCGTAAATTATCTAAGGGTTTTGAGTTTGGTTCTTACTTATTCTTCAACAATTGTATGATGTCAATTGTCTAAAAATCTACCCTAGTCTTGTTGTTTTTATTATTTTTTTAACGGGTCGAGCTGAAACTGGCCTTATTTTTTTGTTTTCATTTTTTACGGGCCAGGCTGACCCGACTCTATTTTTTTGTTTTTTCTTTTTTTAATGGGCTAAGCTTAGCCCGACCTCGTTTTTTTTGTTGTTTTTATTTTTGTAGCAGGCCGACCCAACCTGGTCCAATCCAAACCGTTTTCACAGGCCAAAATGGACCTAGTAATCAGACCTTTGCGGGCATGACCCATAGGCCCAGCACGGCCCACGACAGGCCTGGCTTGGCCCGACCATTGGATACTATTTTCGGGCTCAGGTCATGCTAGACCCGAATTGGACCAGACGGTCCAGAACCGACCCAGTCTGATTTCCATGTCTATGTAGGAGTTGTTCGATTTTCAATTGTAGTCGTCAAAGACAACGTTTATGGCTTATTTAATCGTGTACTAATGTCTTTTACATCAGAAGAAACCACAAGCAGATCCACTCCGTCGTAAATTATCTAAGGGTTTTGAGTTTGGTTCTTACTTATTCTTCAACAATTGTATGATGTCAATTGTCTAAAAATCTACTAATGGATCTTATTCTCGAAACTGACTGGAACTCCAATTTTTATTATTCGAACGGCTAACGTACATTAGGATTTCTAATTTGGAGGCTAATTAAGTCATATGGTTGAATTAATTAAATTTTATGGATGAAAGAAGTAGTTCTCGATCAGAAAAGGAAAATAGTAGAGGTTATTCTTTGTTTTTTAAATTAAAAGTTGGGAGATGTCCTTCAATTATTTGTTCTTTGACAATTTTCTAAAAGGACTTAATTTATTCTTTCACAACTATAAGATAGCAACCATTAAGATAATGAAGCTACACATTAAGATAGCAACCATTGTAGCTACACATATCTTGAATAAGATGTTAGCCTTTGCTATAGATAATAATATCATTTCTGGGATACAGTTCCCAAATAGAGGGCCTAATATATTAAATATCCAATATGCAGATGATACTATACTATTTCTATCTGCAAGAGAGGAAAATATAATAAACATAAAGAGAATATTATGTTATTTT
Source organism: Posidonia australis (assembly GCA_024699735.1). Taxonomy (NCBI): domain Eukaryota; kingdom Viridiplantae; phylum Streptophyta; class Magnoliopsida; order Alismatales; family Posidoniaceae; genus Posidonia; species Posidonia australis. The sequence continues at coordinate 2,542 of JAMKQA010079218.1, forward strand.
CATATTGGAGTGCCAGACAACTTCATCATTAGGTCCTCTCATATCTTTGGATGTAATACAGAAGTCTTGCCATTCAAATACCTTGGGCTTCCTTTACACTTCAGGAAAGCCAATTTCAATGATTGGACATTAGTAATTGAGAAAATTTCAAAAAAATTATCTCTTTAGAAGGCAAAATACTTATCCTTAGGAGGACGATTAACTCTTGTCAATGTAGTACTTACGGTCATTCCTACATACTACCTTTCAGTTCTTCACCTTCCCACCAAGGTGGAAAAAGAAATTAATAAACTTAGATGCAAAATTCTTTTGGAAATCTTACTCATCTTCAAGCACTTCCTAACATTTGGCTAAATGGGCATCTATCTGTAGACCAAAAACTCGAAAAGGTTGGGGATTTATAAATATTAGACACGTCAATTTGGCACTTAAAATTAAACTGTTGTGGCAACTATTATCTAGTTCTTACACCTTGAAATGAAAAGAACTAATAAAAGCTAGGTACTTATCAAGAGCATGGCCTGGAGCTCTTTTGAACACATCAACTAGTAGATCCTCCCCTCTTTGGTAAGAAATCAAATGTTGTTTTGATATTGTAAATTGTTTCTCTTCCTTTCAAGTTAAAAATGGAAATAGTACAATTTTCTGGGAAAATAGGTAGTGGAGAGGGGAAAAACTCAGACATGTCTTACCTGACTTATTTAAATTTGCAAAATACAAAAAATCATCTGTTAATTTTTTTTTAGAGATTTTTAGATCTGATTTTAACAGATTCTTCTTTAGTCCCATATCATATAATAACTACTCATCTATTCAGGATCAAGCTGATTATTTAACGGAAAACTTAAACAATACACATTTACTTCCTGAAGATGACATTATGAATTGGACTCCATCTAATGAGAACTTTACTGTGAAATCCTGTTATAAACTCTTAAATGATGGAGGACTCAGGTTTCAATTATCTGAGGTAATTTGGAAAAGTTGGGTCCCACTCAAAGTTAAACTTTTTTTATGGTTGGTTCTTTTTAATAAAGTACTTGCTAAAGATAACCTATGTAAAAGAGGATGGACTGGATCTGACTTATGTATATTTTGTAATGGGCATAGTGAAACTATTAATCATCTATTTATTCATTGTCCTTTTACTAGTACTGTTTGGAATGCTTTCATTCTTGGATCTATATATCCTGTAATTTTTAAAATTGCAGACTTAATCATATTTCCACCTGCATTGAAATTAGATATTCCTTTTAAAGGTTGTTATACCTTGATTCAAGTTATACTGTGGACTATATGGAAGGAACGAAATAATAGAATATTCAGGGAAAGTAGTAAAAACCTCAATTTACTTATCAATGATATTACGTCTTTGATTCATTGCTGGGTAGCAAATCTGGGTATAGGATTTGAGAAAGAAGAGATCATCTTTTCAGCAAAATAAAGATTTGGAGCAAGCACCACCAACACCACATAGCTCTAGGCCATTGGTTGACAATATTCAGTCGCCTCTAGCTCCTGCAAAAGAAGATCATATGCAATGATTAATATTTTGTTAATCGAAATGAACAAAATGTATTATTTTTGATGAAACCTTTTTTTGTTGACCCTATTGAACGGAGGTTGATTTTGGCTGGAACATATGGTTCCGCATGACTTGTAATTTGATACTGATTATCTCTTGGTGGTGGTTTGCATAGCCATTAAGATAATGAATCTTGGTCGACATAATTAAAGCCACGTTGCTACCATGGCAAGTCTCGTCTTTGTTTCCTTGTGATTCTTTGATAATTGAATTATCAATAAATTTGATGGGAATAGCTCACTATATAAAGTATATTAGATATTTTATTTTGCTACTTAGTTATAAGATTACATATATCTTTTGTATTAGATATTGTTTCTTACTATTTAGTAGTAAGGTTAGTTGCATCTTTTATTTAAATTTATAATTAGGTATTTTATATAAGGAATCAACATGCATCTTATTGTTAAACATTTATTAATGATGTTATTTTCCACTTTTGAGATTGATTAATATTGTGATTGGGATTGGAGTTTCAATTACACGTGAAATTAGATTGGAATTTGATTTCTTGTTGTTCGTGCGTTCTTGTGATTAGTGCTACATCTAATTAGTATCAAAGCAAACCTTGATTCATCCTTTCACCATTGTGGTCTCTGTATTGTTGCTCACGTAAAACCACCGCACGTTTCGTTGTTGTTGTAATCCAACACCACCACAATAACCCCCTTCCCTATTCTTTTGGCATTCCCCTCGCTTAGGAAATCTATTGTGCCATTTTGTTGGTGAGCTTCAAGCCAATTAAGATTTGCTTTTACCAAATTCTAAGTTCACTTATAACAATTCTGTCAATCGAACCACTGAAAAGAGCTTATTTGAGATTGTTTTGGGTTATTCCCCTCACTTACCCATTAACTTAATTATCCTTCCACTAGATTTTCCGTACTTTTGAATTAGTTGATTCTTTTGCCTTACACATTAGGGATCTTCATGCTTATATACGACATAGAATAACTCTTTGTGATAAAAACTATAAGCTATTTGGAAACCTCCATTGCAAGTTTTAAGAGTTCAAAGAAGATGACTATTGTTAAGCATAAATTTAGGCATATTTAATCCCTCATATTTATTTATTGTTGTATATAAATAATGATTCTTGAGGTATTTTTTGTGTAATTTTGTAGAAACATAGGTATAGAAGAAATGGAGGGAAAAATGCGTACAATGATGTTACTTTTGGAAAAATATATTGAGATCTTCAAAAGATTTACAGGAATTGTAAATTGAAATCTCTAGAGAATTCCAACTACATGATCGGATTAAGTTATGATGGACAACTATGATGGAATCAAAATTTCGAGTACCAACACTCTAAAATTTTTGAAATATTCTCCTTCCTTATTTGTTTCCAAATCTAAGAAATTGCAATCGCGTAGAAATATTTCTCAAACAATATCCTCGAGTCTTTAAATACTCTTGTGATGTGAGAGAAGAAGGAGGTCAGGTGATGTATGAGAGTTGAGGCTTCTTCTTCTTCTCTTGCACACGTTGAAGACTTCAAATGTTGTAACTTCTAAGATTTAATTAATAAAAATTTTTCTTTTATTTTAATTATGTCATCTCTTAATGTTTCTTTAATTTCTTGCATGTTTCTTTTCATTGCTATATTAGGCTAAATCACTTTTTACATCTAGAATTTTTGAAGTTAGATATAGGATGTGATTACAATATTTAATCTCGTCTCATCTTTTATGCTTCATGATGATTGTCTCTTTCTTATTCTCTACTTTTGCAATTATATTTTGATAAATCATTGCTAATCACGTATTCTGATAATCTATATTTAATGATTACTATTTAGAAATAAGAAATGTTTCATATATCCTATTATCTTGGAATATTATGCTAACTTGTATCTTCATAGATTATTATAGAATCATGTTTCCTTATGGTTTATTCTTGCTCTTAACATGTTAAATTTTGATATTGTATAGTAGGTGTTTTATCTTCATGCATTATTCTTGTTTAATAATAATCCTTTATAGTTAGAACTTGTTACAAAAAAAGAGATGAACTAAATATTTTCATTATCTACTACGATCCAATGGATAGACATTCTAGATGTGTATTTTTCTATTGATATTCTCTTTGTGATTCATTTTTCTTAATTAACTTTATATATAAACCTTCATCATCTCTCTTAATTTTCTAATTTGCCTTTCACAATCAAAATTTTGAAAGTCACAAATCTCTATGGTATCGACCTGTACTTGCATAAATACTATATAGTACGTCATGCATTTGTGTAACGCTCCAATTCTCATAGAAATTTAAAACAATTTAAATTAAAGGAAATTAAAAGCTAAACAGAAATATCAACTACCAGGAATCTGTGTGTGCGGCTACGAGACTCCTGACTATATGCACTATGCTAAAACCCATTCGCATGTCTGCACCTGCAACCTAAAACTACAAAAAACAAGAGTGAGCGACAAAAGTCACCCAACACACACCCCACGAAAACAGTGGAAAACAAACCTATATTAAATTTTCCTTAAAAATCATTTTGTAAATCATTTTCTTCAAAACCACCAAAACTAATAAACCAGGCCCAATAGGCTGAAAACTACAACAAACGTGGCCCACACCGGCCAAAGCAGCAAACAAGGCTCTACCAGCTCAAAACCATAAATAAGGCTCTCAATGGCCAAAACCACACACAGTGAGTCAAGAAACTCGACTTTAGGTAACCAACTCTGGCCACAAGTAGCCACCGAAGTGCACTGCACTGCCACAATATACTACCCTATGCAGGAACCAACCACTGTCTTGCGATCCTCCTATTTGGAGAACCCTCACAAAGCCAACCCCTACCAGGGAAGGCAGTCCTGTCTCTCAGGACGCTACCAGCTATGGGGCACGTGTCCCACCCGCACTAGCCACTACAGAATACGTCTCCTCACGGTGTCCTCCACATGGTGCTCAGGAGGGAGTGTCAAACCTCTACACCCAACAACACTCGAGCCTCAATGCTCACAGCGATAGCAGGAGTATCATACCTCTTCGTCATGCTACAAAACACCTCAACCCACGAACTACAACCCTAGCCTCGAGACGACAGTCAAAGAGTCTCCTACCTCTAAGACCCAACGACTCTCAGCCTTAGGTATCTCAGCCTTCGACCTCAACCAGGGAGACGTGCCCAACCACCTGAGAATGTCGTCACATTCCCTGGTCCCGACGACATGATCCCACGGTGTCTCAGCCCGTAGACAAAAAACCAGGAAAACCTCTTTCCAAAATGGGCCAACACATCTCTTTTAAAACCATTTTCAAATCTTTTATATCTTTGGAAAGTCATTCAAAAACCTCGACAAAATGACACATCAAGTGTCCCATAAGGCCACCACTAGTGGCCCACGATCCCATCTCAAATGGGCAAAACAAACCAATCCAGAAATCCACAGACAACCATTTTATAATGGCAGTTGGGGCCTAAATCGGCAGATTGTTTTGAAAACGAAATACTGAAATTCCCTAATTCAGTCGACCGAAAAGGATCAATTGTTTGAACTGGGTACAGGTCGACACTCGAGGTCTGGAACAGCATACTGAAAACCAAATCGATCGACCAAAAATCCCTGATTCGGTACTCCAATTTGGCTTGAGCAATCGAATCCACACCAGGAGGACCAAACTGACAGAAAAATGACATACTGAAATGATTTGGTATGTCGTTTTCTGCGAAAGCAGAAAACAGTCTCCAGCCTCAACTCGCAAAATCACTCAAAATGAGACCAAGGGACGGACCCCCAAAACATGTACCATAAAATCCAACTAAAACATATATTGTAGATGCTCAAGTCTACTCCAAATCCACACAAGCAAAACCAAAATCCATTCATCATGCAAAGAGAAATAAATTCAAGAAGCCATAGGGGTCAAAACAATCCAAAATCACCCAACGTCATTAATTGCCATAAATTCCACCATAAATCATCATAAATTCACAATAAATTCTAGGAATGTAAATTTACCTAGATTTCATGCATTCCTATCATTTTCTACAATTTTTATGCTTTCTACAACACGGAGGTGAGGTACGTACCTGAGAACGCACTCCAGCAATCCACTCCGATCTCCGACCAACTCTAATGACCCTAGGCGTTCTCAGCAACTCTACAACCTCAGGGACACCACACCGGAGCTCCACGCACTGCCGCACGTTGTTGCCCGACCCTCAAGCACATCGAACTGGGGCAACAGGGGAAGATGGTGAATGGGGAGAGGGAGCGGGAGAGAGTGAGGTGGAGAAAGGAGAGAGGGGAAAGAAGAGAGAGAGAGAGAGATAGTGGAGTGGAAGGAAGGAGGAGGTGGCGTAGGAGAGAAGGGAAGGATGTGTTGCTGCATGGGGAGTATGCCTCTGCTTAAATAGCCACACAGTGAGGAAGATAAGCGTGCATGGACACCAGCCAGCCTCCACTTGCCAAACACAAATCCCACACACACAACCACCCATTCTCAGCACGAGGCCAACTGCAAGCCTCACCAATCGGCCCACAAACGTAGGCCCAACACGGACCCACACACGGGCCCACAAGCACAGTGCCACACTTATAATGCCAACCACACATAGGAACACATAAAAGGAAGCCAGTCCACGAGGCTTAAGCCCAAAATCACAAAAAACACACAAATGGGCCTTAGAACAGTAACACTTGTCTAGGGATAAATTCATCAAAATGTAAATAATTATAAAATGAATTTACGAGTGTTACAACCTAACCACTTTAAAAGAAGATTTCGCCCTAGAAATCACTAGTAGGCAAAAAGATACGGGTGCTGGGCTAGGATGGCTTCCTCACGCTCCCACATGACCTCCTCGACTCCATGATGTTGCCACTACACCAAGAACAGCGGAATCACCTTGTTCCGCAATACCTGTGCCTTGCAGTCAACAATCTAGACGGCATCCTCCACATAGGACAGATCTTCCTAGAGCTCCTTTAGCTGAACTAGGATTACATGAGATGCATCAGCTAAACACTTCCTCAGCATGGATACATGGAACACATCATGCACGGAGGACATCTCTGGTGGTAGATCCAGCCGATAAACAACCTTACCGATCCTCTAAGTAATCTGGTATGGGCCAATATAGCGAGGACTCAGCTTCCCATGCTTCTTGAACCTCATGACACCCTTGGTCGGCAACACCTTTAAGAACACATAGTCTCCTAACAAAAATTCCACCGGTCTCCTCCTCCTATCGACATAACTTTTCTATTGACTCTGAGCAGCCACCAGCCTGCTACGGATTAGATCAACCTTGTCCGCATACAACTGCACAAGCTCAAGACCAATCAACTGACATTCGCCCACCTCGATCCAGCAAACCGGCGATTTACATGGCCTACCATACAAAGCTTCGTACTACACATCCCAATACTTGAGTGATAACTATTATTGTAGATGAACTCAATCAGCGGTAGATGGTCCTCCCAACTCCCTTTCAAGTCCAGGGTACATGCAATGAGTATATCCTCCAACGTATGGATAGTCTTCTCTGTCTGACCATCCGACTGAAGATGAAATGCTATACTATATTTGAGCACTGTGTCAAAAGCCTCCTGAAGAGTTCTCCAGAACCTTGAGGTGAACCTCATGTCTCTGTCCGACACGATGGACATCGGAACACCATGCAACCAAACTGTAACTATGCCGACGACAGCCTCGTGCGTGGCGCGAAAGACCCAATACACGAGGACCAGCGAAGTCACGGCAAAACAATCAAAACAATGATAAAATGCGGGGTTGCCACCTTGTCTACTTCAAAAACGGGAGACAAGGAAATCCCTTTTAAAATATTAAAACTATGCAATAAAACCAATGGAAAAAGTCAATCATGAACCAGAAAGTGGGTAAAGATCCCTATTACGCATGAGGAAGGTATCAAGCACCCTCGTGCGCCCGAGAAATCGGTCTTTCATGGGTTTCTCATTTACTTATATGGAAATGTCAGCTTTTCAGCCTGTTACTGTACGCCAAAGGGCGATATGCAATGCGATGCTATATGCAAGTGGTGCCTTATGCTAAACATGGGTAAAAGGACTGTGGGGTGTGTCCTAATGCTCTAAAAGATCACTCAAGGAATGGACCGAATATCGGTGCAAAGATATTACACAAACATAACCATAGATCCAGTAATATCGACTAACTAACATCCTCACTTTGCTACATGCAGAACCTAAGCTATCATGCATAAAAATGGATGAAATCAGACTGGAGTCATCCTCATATATCCAGGAGGACACCCAATGAAAACCAGAGGCAAAGCAAATCAGGAATCATATTAAATATCATGCCAAAAGTCACTGTTGGTGCATTGAAACAGGCAGGCGCGCCTGTAACCATGCCGGCGAGAAGATTCCGCAAAAGAATGCGAAATCGATCGGCAAAATCACGTCGAAAAACAAAACAAATGCAAAATGCAGGAGTCGCCACCTAGTTTATTATGGAAGACAAGGAAAACCATAACATGAAAAATCATGCAAAACAATAAGGACAGGTCTGCGAAAACCAAAAAGATGTGGGTAAGGATCCTTGTTACGCGCGAGGAAGGTGTTAGGCACCCTCGCACGCCCGATAAAATCGGTCTTCTATGATTTCTCC
>JAMKQA010079221.1:0-13562 GCA_024699735.1 Posidonia australis
GTTATGTGTTTATAGTGGGAAATTCAGTGGTGAGCTGGAAGGCATCTCTTCAACCAATAGTCACATTGTCATCCACTGAGGCTGAATATGTTGCAATGGCAGAGGCTGTAAAGGAAGGTATCTGGCTAAAAGGTTTGCTTGGTGATTTTGGCTTACATCAGGATTCTCTTGACATTTTTTGTGATAACCTTAGTTCCATTTGTTTAGCCAAGGATCATGTCTATCATGAAAGGACTAAACATATTGACATAAGGTATCACCTTATCCGAGGTGAAAAGAGGGTAAAATTTACTAAAATTGCTACTGAAGATAATCCTGCAGATTTTTTCACCAAAGCTGTTCTAGAGAGTAAGTTTGTCCACTGCTTAAATTTGCTCTATATTTGTGATCTTATCTAGATCAGTTCTGTTCAGCAGGGCGAATATATAAGTCAAGGTGGAGATTTGTAGAAAATGACTTGAATATGCTCTGATAAAAAAAAAATTTCAGTTTAAATGCCCTGTTCTCAGTCGCGGGACTTCACCCGCACCTCCTGCTCGCGGATGGATGCCTCCGCACCTGCCCTGAACCGCACGCCTCTCCCCAGCCGTCGCGCATGCTCCGATCTACGCAGGGAACCGCACGCACCTCTCCTCCAGCCGTCACATCTGATAAGCGCAGGGAACCGCACGCGCCTCCTCCCCTGCCGCAGCGCCTGCTCCGATGCGTCGCGGAAGGGAACCGTCGCTTCTTCTCCAGCCGCCGCGTCTGATCAGCGCAGGGAACCGCACGCGCCTCTTCCCCTGCCGCCGCGCCTGATCTGATGCATCGCAGGGAACCTCGCGCCTTCTCCCCTGCCGTCGCGCCTGCTCCGAGCTGCGCTCCTCTTCCCCTGCCGTCGCGCCTGCTCGCGGGATACTTGGACGCAGGGATCCTTCGAGCTCTCCGTTTGCTCGTGCCTGCTCCTCGTCCGACGCATCCGCTCCGCGCGTGGATGCATCCGCGCATCCGCACTTGTTCTCCCTCTTCCACTGCTATATAAGGAGGAGGCAGGGTCAGTGTTTCAGCATAGCAAATACAGAGAAATAGTGATTCCTTCTGTTCTCTGTCTTTGAGGTTTCGTATCATCTGGTCTGAGTTGTATTCCAGTAAAGTTTCTGTGAGTACGAGCTGTACAAGAGTTGTACTCTTGGTCTGAGTTGTATTCCTCTGAAGAATAGTGAAACCTATCTGCCCTGTGGACGTAGCCCTTACTTGGGGGAACCACGTAAATTTGCGTATTTGTTTTATTTCTGTTCTTCTTCATTTCATTTTATTTTCTTGTTTAACTAATCCTTAAACTTAACAATATTAATCTTTAATAATAAAAAAACAAATAAATTCAATTTATGGTGAGGCATATCTTAAGATATTTAACATGATATCAACATTTAACATTTAGGTAGAAATGTCAGCTTACAAGTGGTACTCTTTAACGTAAGAATTAAATACTGACAAGTAGTCCTATCAAGTAACAAGTTTTCTTTTGAGTCGACTAATTACCTACATGAAATAATCATATAATTGTCGCGTATTTATTATCATTAGTGTACTTGATATTTGGTCAAATAGTAACCTTCCTTTGGGTAAATATCTTCTATGTTGAATAGACCAATTTAGATAAAAGAGTCTACTTTAGTAATGTATTGTTTTAATTAATTTATTCTTAGAATAGAAGATAATTTATATTTAATTACCAATAAAAAATTTATTTGATGCCATAGATTATGGACTAATATGTATTGCATGTTTAAGCAATCACTTAATAAAGTTAAATTATAATATTTAGCATAACTCTAATTACATATAAAATCTTTTACGTGAAAATTAAATCAAGTAAAAGTTAACAACGCAAAATAACAAAATATTTAACAATGCAAAAGTTAACCATGCAAGATGTCTATTTCTCATTTAAAGCAATCACGTTAACACATGTTATCTTATTTATTCATTTATTTTATGCATTGTCTTTTCTTCATCCTCACTTACACCAATCGAAGCCTGCTTTTAGCAAAGCCTACATCATCCCATCGGATCTTGGTAGTTGGGAGACACCCATAGATTCAAAAACTATGTCGACGATGTTCATCTCGGGAGATCGACAAAGGGGTCAAAAGGAAGATATTGAATTCTAGATTTTATTTTATTTTAACCATTTTGGTGTATGAAATCATGGTTTTTTACATAGAACAAATATGATTCTAGAGTTTTTGATAATTTAATCATGATTATGGCTCTGGTATCACTTGTTAAAAAATATCACATGGATTTAATATATACACCAAAAATAAAGAAGAAAACAAAGGAAAAATCACATATTCTTCTTATACAGGGTATTATCATGATAAATCAACAAGAATAAAAACTAAATTGGAAATGTATCTGAATTCTAGATGAAAAATAGAGTGTTTATCCTTTATGACGTGCAGAATCCAGTCTTTCAAAGCTATCAAGCTTCTTTGTCTTGTCTTTCTTTAGATAGGGGTGAGAGACAAGAGAAGCCAAACGTCTTAGAGTTTAGGGAATATGAGTCTTATTTATATAATGTATATTTTAACATATTTCTAATTTGTTCATCAACAAATAGAAATATGTGTCTTTATACAATCAATTTACATTATTTAAGATGTCAATGAACTCAATCTAAAATCAAATAAATCACTTTTAACGAGTCTAAATATAAAATAATCTATAATACTTTAATTGATTTTATATTTACTCATATTTTATTAGATTTTAACCCAATAGTAATAGCATTTTTAGGTAATTAGAGTAAAATAGACAAGGAAAATTTAGACATAACTGCATAAGATGGTGATATATTCAACTTCTATCAGAAGCTATAATTTTTAGGATTATGTAAAAGTTAGGTTTAAGGTGTACAAACAAAGATTAAAAGTTAGTAACTTCACATAAAATATCAGGAGAACTAGTCGCTTGAGGTTACTCCTTAATCTTCGTAACTTCTATGAGAAATCATCACTTAAAAGTTGTCCAAAACTTACTTCAAACAAATCCCTGGTAACTTGAGCAAAAATGGAGACTCAAAGTCACACCCATGAGATAGTGGAGCTTGTTTATAATCACTTAGACTAATGTAAGACTTCACTGTAGTTGTGTAAAAAGTTAAGACTTCACTCCTTGGAATATCAAATAAAAGGAAAAACTTAAAATAAAAGTAAAAGAAAAAGAAAAGAAAAGAAAAGAAAAGATAGTGGAGCTTTACCACTGCTTACCACGCAACTAGAAAGCATACTGCACTTCCCCCCTTAAAAAAAAGAAAAGAAGACAATACTGGAATGTCTCGTATCATTCTTTGGGCAACTCCAACATATCACGTACCCTTCTCTGCTCCCAATTTCGCTTACTCCTCTTTTTGTGGTGCGCCACCACCCTGCCACCACGTGATCCCTCCCCTTCTCTCTCTCGCACAGAAACAGGAGAAACAGGAGAGAGGAGAGGAGAGAGGAGAGGAGAGAGAGAAGAGGTGGAAGGGGAAGAAGAAGAGGAGTGAGGTTTTACAGGAGAAGCAGAAACAGCAGCAGCAGCTGGATCCGAAGATGTGGCGCTGTGTGTCTCGAACCCTTCGGCACTGCTCCACCAAGAAAGGATCTTCCGCCGGACCCAATACCATTAGATTGCTCTCCACCGGATCGGTACAGCTTCCAAACTTACCTTCTCTCCACGTTTCTGCCTCGCATTTTGTTTTTCACCAGATATTATTGTTGTTCTGGCTTTGATTCCCTGTCTTAGTTTTTGGCTATTTTGTTTTTTTGGGTTTTCTTCAGAAAAGGATCTTGCTTTCGTGATGTTTTAGTTGTTCTAGCTCTGGTTGTCGTGTTTGTTTATAATTTTTTGGGTTTATTGTTTCAGGGTTTTTGCTGTTTGGGGTTTTGGGAATTTGATGTGTGTGTGTTTTTTTTTTGTTGGTGGGAGTTACAGCTCTTTTGGTGGTGATTGTTTTTTTTTTTTTTTTGTTATGCAGATTGGATCGTATACAGTTGTTGATCACACTTACGATGCGGTGGTCGTTGGAGCAGGTGGGGCGGGGCTTAGAGCTGCCATTGGCCTTTCGGAACATGGGTTTAACACTGCCTGCGTCACAAAACTGTTCCCTACTCGATCGCATACAGTGGCCGCTCAGGTACTGATTTGTTATGGTAGACAACTCATGTGTTCTTCTAGTTTTAAACCGAAGACAACCATCCTAGGCTTCTTTCTGATCTTACCTCTTGGAGAAAGATTCATGACTAGCTGACTACTTAACGTGTTTCCGGAGTATGTTATATTTTGTGGAAAGAAACCTAAGAGGATATTTGGAGTTCCAGAAATTGCCTCTTCTATTTTTCTCCACTAAAGTAGGCAAATAGGGTTTGGTATAACAATCTTAAGTCTCAAATAAGTACATTTTCCTCGCTAGCTATCAAGTACCGTGAAACTCTATGCCCGGTAGCTATATCATTTCCCTTTCGGTGAACTGGAAATGTTGGTCAAACACTCAAATTGGTCCTGAACAGAGGATATTGGATGATTTAGTAGGAGATGAGAGAAGTAAAAACTAAAAAATAATAGCTGGATACTTCTATTCTTATTCCATTAGTTTCATGTTCTAAGATTATTTGTAGACACCTTCATTTAACATAACAGTTTCAACCAAACATTCTAGTCGTTTTATTCATTTTCTGCCATCCTTTCGCTCAAGATTGATGAATTTGAACTCATACATCATGTTCATGGGATGATGTAACAATAAATATAATAAATTAATAAACAACTTAACTTTAAACTACTAAAATTGTCCAAAGTTCGTGCTTTGGATATTGTGCTTCAGTGTTGTCTTTCCATTGGAGTATATTATCATAATTTTTTATGTCAACGTAATTTTCTTACCTCTTTGGTCCAACACGCTCTTCCAAGTAAACATGAATTATTGAGGAGTTTAGCATTGGATACATTAGCTGTTTTTGTAGATTTTGAAAGTCATAGTCTCCTGTCTTTTCCAAAGTTGCTTAGATGAGAAACATAATAGTAATGGATAGAGGGTGATGTCAAGTTTCTAGGTAATGAATTAATCTTAAAACATCAACAATTCATCGATTCCTAACTGGATTCTCAAAGTAAAAATGAATATATACAAAATGTATACGATTAATGGGTTGTAATTATGAAATGTCCATGTGAAGTTTCTGTAAGTCTAGCCATGTTCCATTCATATCAAAGTTACTCAGTTTACTCCTGGAAGACTAATGTGTTGATTCCTTCATCAACATCATTTATTTCCAAGGATGTTGTGTAGTTTGGAGAATCCAATTTATGTTTTCTTAAATTTGTATATCAAAGTTACTCAATTTACCCCTGGAAGACTAATGTGTTGATTCCTTTATCAACATCATTTATTTCCCAGGATGTTGTGTAGTTTGGAGAGTCCAATTTATGTTTTCTTGAACTTGTTTGATGTAGTCAAGTCGTTAATTTTCTATGTTGCTCTTTCTAATTTTAACTTAAATGCAGGGAGGTATAAATGCTGCTCTGGGAAACATGTCTGAGGATGATTGGAGATGGCACATGTATGACACTGTCAAAGGAAGTGACTGGTTGGGTGGGTACTACAAAAGCTTGTGTTTTATAGCTAGTTAATTGTTTTAATATTTACTAAGCATGCTATCGTATTTTCCGGTTCTGATTTTATATATTTTGTCATTGCTAACATGCAAAGAATTCATTTTCCAGGCGATCAGGATGCCATCCAGTATATGTGTAGAGAGGCACCACAAGCTGTCATTGAGCTTGAAAATTATGGATTACCATTTTCTCGAACTGATGATGGAAAGATATATCAACGTGCATTTGGTGGTCAGAGCTTGGACTTTGGAAAAGGTATAATAGTGTAAAATCTAAACTTCTATTAGATACTTTTTGCTCATATAATGGGGCTTTTACCTTTCAGAATAAGAATTTCTTAATTGGTACCTTTGCTCACTGAATTTTAGGTGGACAAGCCTATCGATGTGCTTGTGCTGCTGATCGAACCGGACATGCATTGCTGCACGCACTTTATGGTCAAGCAATGAAGCACAACACCCAATTTTTTGTTGAGTATTTTGCGTTGGATCTTCTTATGGATGATCATGGTAAGCTATAGAGTAGAGACAAATGACTTGTTTTCTTCTGTAATTTTTTATCCAGTTATCTGCACAAACACCCATAATGGCATGCTATTTTTCTTAGCAGAGCACAGTGAGCTTGTTTGATTTTATGTTATATGGTAACTTAGCCATGAATTCTTGATGGATATACAAATTTCATGCTATTTGAAATGCATAGTGATTCAAGATTGCACTAATAATTGTTCACTGTGCACGTGCTATTAGAAATACATAGTGATTCAAGATTTAACTAACAACTGTTTCATTTGTAATGGAATATACACTGCCATCTGGATTGGCCTTATCTGTCATTCTGTCCGGGCATTATCTTCTATGAGTTCTGTTTCACTGAAGCTAATTACAATGCAATAGTTTTCTGTTTTCCTATTTCTTGTGGCCTGTAGTATCTATCAGCTGATTATTCTGCCACATAAATGATGTTGAGAACTAGGGATATGAACTTAGTAGAGAGCTAGGGACATGATGTTTCACACTACATTTTTTTCCCCAGGGACCTGTCAGGGGGTGATTGCACTCAATATGGAAGATGGTACCCTTCACCGGTTCCGTGCTGCTTCTACCATCTTGGCAACTGGGGTAGTGATACAGTACAATGACTATCACATGGATGAACAATGATCTTCATGTAGCTAACCATATTTTTGTATGTCTCAGGGTTTTGGCAGAGCATACTTCTCTGCAACTTCTGCTCATACATGCACTGGAGATGGCAATGCTATGACTGCTCGGGCTGGTATACCTCTTCAGGTTTGTTATGGTGTCAGATATGGATGAAACTACCGCACAAGAAGCCATTTGTGTCCTAACACTATTTTGTATTTATGTGTTCATTACAGGACCTTGAGTTTGTGCAATTTCATCCTACAGGCATATATGGTGCAGGATGCCTCATCACTGAAGGTTTTTGTTTAAATATTCGTCTTCATGTTCATATATTTATGCCATTATTACATCTTTATAATTTGGAAGAGAGTAAATATTCTAATACAAAATGCTGCTTTTACTCATGGTCTTTGCTTCCTCAGTAAAGATCTACTAAAATCAAAGCCTGCAAAAGGATAAACCTGTAATATATCTTGTATCTCTATTATTATCCAACTAGTATCATACTGCAGGATCACGTGGAGAAGGTGGCATCTTGAGGAACAGTGAAGGTGAACGTTTTATGGAGAGATATGCTCCAACTGCCAAAGATCTTGCCTCAAGAGATGTTGTCTCACGATCAATGACCATGGAAATACGAGAAGGTCGTGGTGTAGGTAAGTGCTAATCGTAAAAAAAGAACAGTAACAGCTAATCGCTGATAGAAATAGCTTTGGAATTTGGAAAGGTCTTGGGTTGTACATTGGGTTATATTTTTGTAAACAACTCGTGAAGGTTTTCCTCGTATGATATGCAAGCACCCCATTTGCAGATAAGTCATTTTGAATATGGATATTAGGGGTTTTAGCCTCTATCATTATTTATCTTTATACAATATGCTCCTATTGTGATTAAACAAAAATTATTTGTATCAACAATTAGAGGTAGAAAATGGGTCGGGCTGACCATTGGTTGTCTGACCTGGCCCGTAAAAAGTCCAGCCTAAGTCTGGTCTACAATGAGCATGAGTTGGTCAACCTAGGCCTATCTCGGGCCATGGATGGGTTGTGTCCATGGGCTTGACCTGCTTGGTCTGATCGGATAGGTCGTTGGGCTCGTGAATCTAGTCAGGGTGAGTTGTGTCGGGTCAGGTCGATCTGTTAAAAAATAAAAAATAAAAAACCAATGACTAGATTTCTAGTCATTGGTAAACGTTGCAAAACATTTACATAAGTAAACGTTCTCCAACATTTACTTACGTTTACATAAGTAAACGTTGGGCTGCAACTAGCCAATGGTCTTTTTCTTTTTCATTTTTTTTTCTTCTTCTATAAATATCCCTCCATACTTCTCATTTTCTTCACACAATTCATTATTTTCTCTATTCTCTATTCTACTACAATTACATTTCCATTCTCACTCAATTCTCTTATTCTTTACATTTTTATGAAATTCTCAAGATTCAATTGAAGAATTCAAATTTGTTTTTGACTCCGTCATAACAACTGCTACTTTGTTTTAGCCTTCAACAATAAATTTTCTTTACTTCTAATCCTTCCAAATTCTTTACTCCTAATCTTTCTATTTTTGGAATTTTTAGGTTAAGATTTTTCTTTTATTATCAGTTTTTTTTCATACATATAATGGAAAATATAGGAAGTTATGATTATATTGTAAGTCAGGAGGTTAGGAGTCAGATTAGTTTCAAAACACCTAAACACAATCTACAGTCACAAAGAAACTTAGAAAACAAAGTTTATGGATTTAGAAGTATGTAACCTTAGACGTTACAGATGAAAGTAGATGTTATTATAATTATTATAATACAAGATACACTTATCCTAAGGAAGGGAGTGTAGGTTATATAGTTAGGTATTTACAAAAATGTATGAAGAAACACAATAAAGATGATAACATAGATTTAAAATAATCTAAATTACATGTAGGTTCTAGTGAATTAGTAAATTGGAAATATAATACAAAAGGAGCAAAAGTAGGTTTAATAAAAATTATAGTATAAGATGAACTATCATTTTTTTTTGAAAATAAGAATTTTGAATTATATGTACAAAATTATTTTAAAAATATAATTTATAAAATATTTAAAAAAGATAAATTAAATTTAATGCAAATATTTTTTAGTTTATTATGTAAAATATCATTAATATGTAATGTTTGTACTGGTCCTAATTATTTTTCATACTTATGTTTAATTGCACATTGGATAGATATAGAATGAAATCTACAAAAAAGATTAATTACTTTTAAAGTATTTGATCATCTACATACTGGTAAGGTTATAACAAACATGAGAGAAGATATTGTTAAAGAATATAATATATATTTTAAAAATAATAAAATATGTTTTGATAATGCTTCTAATAATAATACTGTAATAGAAATATTAAAAAGAAATATAAGATCAATATTAAATTGTGAATTATTTTATTGTAATTGTTGTTGTCATATTTTAAATTTAATTGTATAAGATGGTACAAATTGCATTAAGTCTTATATAGAAAAATATAAGATCAACTATTTTATTTATTAAAACATCAACTAAAAGATATCAAAAATTTAGACATTTATGTGCAAAAAATAGTTTAAAACCTAGAAATTTAAGTTAGTTGTTCAACATAGATGGAACTCAACTTATGATATGTCAAGTTTAAGTTTAACTTATAGTAATTTAATTACAACATATTATAATGTAAAATCTAATTATATGTTAAATGATGAAGATTAGCAAACTTCTAACGTAATTTATAATTTTTTAGAACTATTTTATAATATAATTAAATAATTATATAGTCAATATTATTCTATAAGTTTTCTAGTTTTAATTAATTTATTTAATATTACAAATATGTTTTAACAATACAGAGATATTCTAGTTTTTGTAAATATTATTAAATTAATGGAAAATAAATATAATAGTTATTGAGATGAACCTCCAATGTGGGCATGTTTAGCATTAATCATGGACTCTAGACATAGATTAGTTAATTGTATGATACTTATAGATGATATTTTTAGTAACATGAATAGAAATGACTTTATAGATTTATTTAATAATAAATTAAGGCAACTTTATACAGGTTATTTAAAGAATATGTCAGTAATTATAGTGAAGGTAGTTCTAGTGTTCACACATCTAGTTTTATAAGAATACATACTAATAGTAGTGGTGGTAATTTATTTTGAAGTAGATTAAATAAGAAGAAAGAAAAATACGTAAAATCAATTACATATAATGAATTAGAAAATTATTTAGAATGTTAGTTTGCTTTTAGTGAATAAGAAATGAATAACTTAGATATATTAAATGATGGTCTAGTACCGCAATTAAGTTTCATATAGTTTAAAAAATGACTAAAGATTTACTAACGATTTCGGCATTAATTGTGTCGTCAGAGTTTGTATTTTTTGCAAGTAAAAGAGTTTTAAGTGAAAAAAGATATAAATTATCAGAAAAGTCTGTAGAAGTCTTTGCATAATTGAAAGATTGTTATGATGCAGTTGATCGTTTTCAAGGATTAAATTTAAACGAGGAATCAAAAGACGAAGATACAAC
This sequence comes from Posidonia australis, assembly GCA_024699735.1. Lineage (NCBI taxonomy): Eukaryota > Viridiplantae > Streptophyta > Magnoliopsida > Alismatales > Posidoniaceae > Posidonia > Posidonia australis. The sequence goes on from JAMKQA010079221.1 coordinate 10,342, forward strand.
ATCAACTTCAATGAGAATAAAAACGAACTCTATTCATGATTAATTAATATCGACATAAAACACAAAAAATGTAAAATATTGAATATCTTATGTATTTTTTAATTATATATGTATAATAAATAATTTTTTTTTAAATGAACCAATCTAATGGAACGACCTTGCCTTGTTTGGCATGTCAGGCTCGTGGCCCGGTTTAAAAGTTGATTATGGGCTGTGTCGGGCCAGAGATTTAAAAGAATTGACTTAGCTCTGCCTGGTCAAGACAGGTCGGGTCAGTTGGTCCAAGTTTGATCGAACTTTGGTTTTTTTTGGACTAGGTCGGCCTAGTGTGGCCTGATTTCCAAGTCTATCTACAATAACACTTGTCTAGGGATGCCAACTAATTAGGTACATTCTTTGCTATTTTTATATATGTAATAATCTTCTAGAAAAATTAGATGTGATATTTACAAGATATAGCTAAATACGGAGAAATATAGAATGAGTAGTGGATGTATGCAAAATATTAGATGTGAACATGAAGCATGATTTGTTTCACATAGGAACAGAGTAGAAAAAGTACTTGGATAATGATATGAATAAGAATAAATATGAGATATAGTTAACCATGGAGAAATATAGAATAAGATGTGATGTATGGAAAATATTAGATGTGATTATGAAGCCTGATTTGTTTCACATAGGATCAATATTTAAAAAGAACTTGGACAATCATATGAATGGGCTATAGCTCCACAGAGAAATATAGAATAAGGTGTGGATGTATGCAAAATGATTAGAAAGTATTAGGCGTGAATCAATTTAGAAATCATGTTAGGTTGGGTCGATCCAATAAAAAAAAATCATAGTCCAGTCGAACTTGGACTGGACCGACTCGACCCGTCTCATTATACAAGCTAAGTCAATTCCTTTAAACCTCTAGTCCGGCATGACCCATGGCCTGCCTCTTGGTCGGGCTGCGAGCCTAACAGGTCGGGTAAGGTTTGTCCATGGGGTTGGTTCATTTTTAAAAAAAATTAAAAAAAAATTATTATTAAAATATTATTTATTATAGATAAAAAATTAAAAAATACATAAGATATTCAATATTTTACATTTTTACATTTTTTTTGTTTTATAGCAATATTAATTAATCATGAGTAGAGTTTATTTTGGTTCCCGTTGAAGTTGATGTCGTATCCTCGTCTTTTGATTCCTCATTTAAGTTCAATCTTTGAAAATGATCGACTACATCATATCATTTTTTCAATTATGCAGAGGTTTCTATAGACTTTTCTGATAATTTACATATTTTATTACTTAAAACTCTTTTACTTGCAAAGAACATAGACTCTGACGACACAGTTAACTTTGGAATCATGAGTAAATTTTTAGTCATTTTTGAAACCATAGAAAACTTAATTGTGGTACTAGACTACTATTTTAATATATTTAAGTTATTTATTTCTAATTCACTAAAAGTAAACTAACATTCTAAATAATTTTCTAATTCATTATTTATGGTTGATTTTACGTATTTTTTTCTTCTTATTTAATCTATTTCAAAATGAATTACCATTACTATTATTAGTATGTGTTTTTAACAAAACTAGATATGTGAGTATTAGAACTACCTTCACTATAATTACTAGTATAATTTTCAAATAATTTGTATAAAGTTGCCTTAATTTTATTATTAAATAAATTTATAAAGTAATTTTTATTCATGTTATTAAAAATATCATCTATAAATATCATACAATTAATTACTCTATGCCTAGGGTCCATGATTAATGCTAAACATGTCCAAATTAGAGGTTCATTTCAATAACTATTATATTTATCTTTCATTAATTTAATAATATTTACAAAAATTGAAATATCTTTATATTGTTGAAAAATATTTGTAATATTAAGTAAATTAATTAAAATTAGAGAACTTGTAATATAATATTGATTAGATAATTGTTTAGTTGTATTATAAAATGGTTCTAAAAAATTATAAATTATGTTATAATTTTGTCAATTTTCATCATTTAACATATAATTAAATTTTACATTATAATATATTGTAATAAGATTAAGATAAACTTGAACATAATATATCATAAGTTAAGTTCCATCTATGTTGAACATCTAACTTAAATTTTCTTGGTTTTAAATCATTTTCTGCATATAGATCTTTAAATTCTTGATATCTTTTAGTTGATGTTTTAATAAATAAAATAGTTAATCTTCTATTTTTTTTATAAGACCTAATGCAATCTATATCTTGCATAATTAAATTTAAAATGTGACAACATCTTAAATGAAATAATTCATTATTTAATATTAATTTTATATTTCTTTTTAATATTTCTATTGCAACATTATTATTAAAAGCATTATCAAAATATTTTGTATTAATTTTAAAATATATGTTACATTTTTTAGCAATATCTTCTATCATATTTGCTATAGCTTTATCAACATGTGGATGATCAAATACCATAAAAACAATTAATTTTTTTGGTAGATTTTATTTTATATTTATCTAATGTGTAGTTAAATGTAAGTATGAAAAATGATTTTATTTTATAGATCTTTAAATTCTTGATATCTTTTAGTTGATGTTTTAATAAATAAAATAGTTAATCTTCTATTTTTTATATAAGACCTAATGCAATCTATATCTTGCATAATTAAATTTAACATGTGACAACATCTTAAATGAAATAATTCACTATTTAATATTGATTTTATATTTCTATTGCAATATTATTATTAAAAGCATTATCAAAATATTTTGTATTAATTTTAAAATATATGTTACATTTTTTAGCAATATCTTCTATCATATTTGCTATAGCTTTATCAACATGTGGATGATCAAATACCATAAAAACAATTAATTTTTTTGGTAGATTTTATTTTATATTTATCTAATGTGTAGTTAAATGTAAGTATGAAAAATGATTTTATTTTATAGATCTTTAAATTCTTGATATCTTTTAGTTGATGTTTTAATAAATAAAATAGTTAATCTTCTATTTTTTATATAAGACCTAATGCAATCTATATCTTGCATAATTAAATTTAACATGTGACAACATCTTAAATGAAATAATTCACTATTTAATATTGATTTTATATTTCTATTGCAATATTATTATTAAAAGCATTATCAAAATATTTTGTATTAATTTTAAAATATATGTTACATTTTTTAGCAATATCTTCTATCATATTTGCTATAGCTTTAT
>JAMKQA010079222.1:0-12102 GCA_024699735.1 Posidonia australis
TTTTTGCATGATTTATTTCATGTACATGGTTTTCCTTGTCTTCCATAATAGATTAGGTGGCGACTCCGTTTTATTTTGCTTTTTCGACGTGATTTTGCCGACCGATTTCGCATTCATTTGCGGAACCTCCTCGCCGGCATGGTTACAGTATGTCTAGGGTGTGTTCTGCTCAACCATGGTGTTTTGATAGTTTTGTATCTGGTTGTGCTACCGTAGTGCAATCTCCTAATTGTATTTGCAAAATTCTAGATTGTTGTGTGGAGATCACAATCATGCTATTGTCTTCACCAATCATCTGCATTTAACCAGAGATCAACTAATAGGTACCCCTGTTGTACATTTTAACCCCAATGAGCAATGGAAACGCCCATGGTTAAAATTCTGGTCCAATTATTACATTCAATGTGCAGTGAATTGCCTGATGTATGTGTCTTGACCAAAGAACAAACGACTTGCCTTTGATGAACAGAGTAGCATATTGTGTGAGTCCAGCTAGAAAGCAGATGGCATGCCCCTAGCATAAAAGGCGAACGATGCTCAGTAAAAACAAAAGGCAGATCAGAAGATACTAAGGCAAAATAGATGCCCCTGGCATCGAGTCAGGCTACTACAGGAAATGTTGGGTACTTCTCGAGGATGTAAAGACTTGAGGACTAGGCTGTGATTGTAGGCACACTTTGAATCACTGAAGTGGTCGATATTGATTTTGGTTGGGGCAAGTGACACAATTGTTTACTGATTGGAGGCATATATATTCATCCACTGTCCTAAGCTATACTCAGATGGCAGAAATGTGATAAATCATAGTCTATCTCAAGCAGGCATGCCAAGGCTATTCTCTGTTTTGCTGTTTTTTGTGTCATTGTGTTCGGATTGTAAACCTGTACTTGGTCGTGCTATCATCAGGCATTCCCCAGATCATGTTCTCCACACCTGAATTGCTATGAAGGAGTCATTATCGTGCTATTGATTCAGCAAGTCAATGTAGCTCGTGCACTAACTGGTGTCCTTACTATATATGCACTTCGACAAAAGAGTAGCTGAAATGTCCCTGGATAAAAGCACTCGGCAAGATCCTATTGAGACAATCAATATTCAAGCAAAGAGATTCATCCAAGCAAAATTGTGATGATTATGATTATTGTGGTGGACTCTATTATTGTGAGCAATTTAATTATTTAAGAGTGAAGTTATTGTTTGATCAACAAAAGCATGTCTTGTTGACTAGGTGTGATTTTAGTTGCTTGTTATCTGCATTTATTGCTTTGCTTGTTCACTGAGTTCATTTTCTGGATCGCTTGCTTGCTTAGTTCGATTGATTGTTTGCCCTTAGTTAGGCTGGAAAGCTGTATGCCTATTAGAAGAGGAGTACACCCTTGACTCAGTTGACGTTATAGAGACTCACAAGCCGTGGGTGGCTCTCAATGGGTAGTGGTGGTGCTCAAACTCATTGTAAGGTAGTGTACTAAACCTGGTTCCATGCCAAACTCTTTATGGTCCAGTACCTGCTTTTTTGAGATCACTGATTTTTCTTTTACTCCCTCATAGACGTGTCGTTTCACCCTAACCTTGACTTGGAGGTAATAGGTGCTTGATCTATTCTAGAGGCCTTTGTTGCAAGAGGGTGGGTCGGTCCCTGAAAGGTGAAATTTTACTAGGCGCATACTCCAACTCCTCTCCAAGGTATGGTAAGGGTAGAGCTACAGCGCACGCCACTCACTCTTGGACTGACTTCTGTCTTCACCTTCTGTCCTCTCTATTCTTTTATGCCCTCGAGAATGTATGTTTTCTTTTTTGGCTCACACCCTCAGTCACCCCTAACATTTTGTCTCCCTCTTGAAGGTGCAGGGTCCCTGTGGAGTTTGGACATTTTGTTGGGCTTTGATGTATGGTGGCTCCCTTGCTAACTTGGTCATCTGAGTAGCGACAACTGAGGAGAGATAATCCATTCCGACATAGGCGAGCTTTTCTAATTGTTGTCATCAGATAGAATGTTATCGACAAGCAAACTATCACTTTTGTTATTCTTAATGTTTTTCTGTTTTATGTTTTCCTTTATTTTCAACTTTTATGTTTTTTCTATTTTTTTTTTGTGTTTTGATATATGGTGATGCAAAAAAAAAACAAGAAAGGAAACAAAGGAAACTGATACAGCTCCAGTCCTTGTTGCTGCTGTTTTGTCGATGCCATTGGGGTTCATAGTAAGTCCTAGTAGTGCCACTGGAATCCAGAATCAAGGCCAGGGTAACCGAAGCTATTAAAACTGTTATTGAAACTGAAATTGTCACTGTGAATGTTGAATCTACTGGTGACATTAAGACTGTATCTGTTGTTGAAGTTGATATCTGCTGTGATGATTGTCTCCTACCAAATCTAGGGTATTTGCATGTGCTAGGTTAGATCGGTGCATGGCAAACTGGCAAACTTTTGGCTAGGCCCCCCGCAGAGTAACAAGAACAAGAGTGGCACACGTGAGTGTCGCTGGACAGAACTTATGAAAAGGCATGAGAACGAACAAAGTTGATGAGACCCGATGATGAATTCCCTGGGAAAGAACTGGGAGAGAGAGAATAAACCCTTGAAGTTCCAGCATCCTCGGAGCTTGCCGGCTCAAACAAGGTAAGGTCGGCTATTCTAGGGTGTGCACGTGCATGTGTAGGTGTAGGTGCAGGTGTATGTGTGTGCTGCCTCCTGTGGGTTGACGACAATGTCTCCATTGTCAATCAAATCCTGGATAGCATTTTGGAGAGTGTAACACTTGTTTGTCGAATCTCCACGGGCCCGATGGAATTGGTAGAACAAGTTTGTCATATACCACCTGGGAAATGGGTCCAGTGGTGGACAAATCTCCAGTAGCTGTAGGAATGGCGCAACTATAGGAAAGATGTCACTCAACGACTCCCTGAGTGGGGGGTAGCCACTTCCTTTACGGAGAGGTCGCCTTTACCGTTGTTGCTGCCTTCGCTGAGATGACACAACATGACGTGTCGGCTCAATAGTGGTGTGTGGGTGTGTATTGCATGTAGAACTAAATGCTGGTGAGGGTACAGACATAGATGTGAGTGCTACATCTTGCGTGCCAACGACAATAGTCCCATTATCGATCAAAGTTTGAATGACATCCCGTAGAGTGTGGCAATTATCATTCGAGTGCCCTAGAGTTCGATGATAATCGTAGTATTCGCTCACGTCGTACCACGGAGGTAGTGAAGTTGGTGGGGGACGTGGATCGGGGAGTCTCAGAAGCAACACAACTTGAGGATAAATAGCGCTCTACGGCTCACCTAGTGGAGTGTAGTCACTTTCAACGCGACGGCCTTGCTTCCGCTTAGGTTGCTATCCTTATTGAGCTGATGCGACGTGATGCACTAGCTTGATGGTGGAAAGTGTGTGTATAGTGTGTAATGATGACCTATGTGTTGGGGCCTGAATCTGATGTTGAAGTGGGCAGTGAGTATGCTGTACTGTGTGTGGTGTTGAGCACAAGAGCAACAATTGTGGCACCGGTATGGCTCTAAATGATGGACTTGAGAAATGCTGTATTCTCGCACAACTGATGGGTTGGTCCTTAAGCGACTATGATGCATGCTGTGGCAAGTGTAGTTGTGGTGTAGGAGGCAAGGAGAACACTCCCATCGTAGGAGCCGTGTGAAGCTGGGGCGATGGTATGGGCGATAGTGCAATGGGGTGAGCCTACAATGCTATAGTGGTCTACACTGAAACCTCAGAGGCCGAAAGAGGAGGACTCTTAATAGGATCAAGAGAAAGAGCCATGTGCTTAAGCATCCAGGCCAAAGTACCCAAGCTCTGAGCCTGCATGGCAGAAGACCCATCAAAGGGTAGGTCAGATGGTGAGAGTGGAACAAGAGTCATCCCTAAAACAGACGCAACCACAGCTGGTTGTACTCCTGAAACAGGAGGGCCCAAGAGGTAGGGTGCAGCTGGCAGAACAATTGGGACGCACGTGGTAGTCACTGCAATCGACTTGGTGATGGGCCCTAGATCGGTTTGTGTCTGCCGCTGTCTTGGAAAAGGAGGTAGGGATCCTCCGTGATTCCCAAATCGGGACGCATAGTGGGAAGAAGAGGCAACCAAAGTGAGAGAAGGAGGATCCGAATGTGGGACCCCCTTTAAAACTGTAACTGTAGGCTTACGAGTCTACGAGACCATGGCTAGCGGCAAGTGAATATGAATGGAGCTGCGGCAAAAGACAAACACACGAGCTTTAAGACGAACTACTGTCAAAAGTGATCAATAGCTTGGAAAATGGCAAGAGAAAACAATCACGGGAGGCCGCCCGCAACGGAGACACCCGAGCTCTTATCTGAGGACCTCGCAACAAGTTACCTGAGATAAACAGGCATCAGTACCTAAAAACGATGCAAAGACAAATGTGAGGTATTAAAGCGGCATGCAATGACACACAATGCAGATGAATGTTCTAAAGTGCACTCTCTCACCATACATGTCCTACATGGGGTTGACCACACGGGACGCACTCATGAGTTTAGGTGTTGACTCTAGTCAGAAAGTAAGGTTCCTATTCTAAATCCTGTCCAAAGCGCAAGCAATGAACGAGTGGTGCATTTGTGGCCTCGACTCTTACAGTAACAAAGAGCGGTACCCTCTACTAACACTGACATAACCTCAGTCAAAGAGGGACAGAATGGCAACACGTCCTACGCTAAAGCAATAGAACGGGGAACCAGAACTATCCTTTGTAGACTATGGGTGGACACGAGAGAGGAGAAGATGCATGCTTTCTAGAATGATCATTCATGCACAAATGCTTGGTGTCTTTTACTTGCATTTTATTAAACCAAGAGGATTGTGAGGATTTGTCTCTAGTTATGCCTTATTATTTGTTTATCTAAATTTGTGTGTTTTATTTTAACTAGGAAGGGAAACAATCATGTCTCTACTCTCTTAATCATGGCAAATACAAAAAGAGAAGAAAACACACGATCATGGCATCCAAACACTCAACCAACAAGCAAAAGGCATGAGCATGGCATGTGCTAGTGTTGTGTTATCAAGTAGGTGGAAAAGGAAGCAAGCATCATAACAAAAGGCATGAATCAGGTCATGTGCATGTATAGTGGCATAACAATCGTGTAAAACGACAAAAAAAAACTTGTACAGTCAAATATGTACAAACAAGTAGGACAAGCAAACAAACACAAAGTGTATAAATAATGCCAAGTAAGCAAGAGAAACAAACATGAAAGCTAGAATCTGGTTATCCCCAACGGAGTTACCAGTCCTTGTGACCATGCTGGTGGAATCCTACATGACTCTTCGATGTGCGGAAACACATGAGGAATCCCAATATGGTCACAGCAAAGATGGTGAATCCGAGAAAGGAGACTCAACTCGAAAGCACTAAAGAAAGATAAGAAAAGGATAAGGAAAAGAAGTCACCACCTAGTCTTTTAATGGAAAGACGAGGAAAGCCAAACACAAAGAAAACCCAAAGAAATCAATGCAAAGAAACACATATGTACTCCATGCCTATTGGATGAAGTGTGTAAATCAATGCAGGCTAGAGAAAGGATAAGGATTCTTGTTACGCATGGAGAAGGTGTTAGGCACCCCTATGCACCCGAAGAAATTGATCTTTCAAGGTTAACCATTTGCTCATGATCTAGTGTGTGATTGTCTGTCTACATCTAATGCACGTGCTTAGGATGAATGCAGAAACATGACAGATATCCAAGAAACAATGAATAAAAGAGAAATGATAAGGAAAATAATTCGAGGGACAATGTAGGCATTGAAAATGCCACTATGCTGTACTCCCTTGGGCGATGAAGAAAATTGTGAAAATCGAAAATGTTCAGAAAGCATCACGTAAAACAGCGGAAACTTAAGAAATCCGAGAAAATCAAATGAGAGAAAATAATCCTTATTCAGGCCCATGTCAGCATTGTCAAGCCTATTAATGTACGCCCTCGGGCGATGAAAATCCAAATCAAATCAAAAACCACAAAACTCGGAAGAAATCCGAAAAACAATATGAAGACTAAGTTTGAAATGAGCTTGAAATGTGTGCAAGATATAAGAACATATGCATGAGAATATGTACATGAAAGAGAGTAACAAGATGTACAAATGAATGCATGGATGAAATATGTAATTTCATGGGCCTCAGTGCAAAAATTACATGTTTTTGGGTAAAGACTGGGATATTCAGGGCTTAATCTGCAAATGTGCTAAAGAACACATTTCTATGCAATCTTATGGAAGTTGGGGGTTAAATGTGTAAAATTGTGTATTCCTATGCATCTTCTTCTCCAGCTACCTGAGGGGATATCGTGGCCTTCAGAGATGTGGAAAAGCATAAGGGAGGTAGGCCTATCTACTCCACATCCTACAGGACACGAATCACTCAGAGGATTCGTGCCGCTACCTCACTTGCCATAAAATGGGTTCGGCCACCCACAGACTTTGAAATTCTTGCCAGGGAAGCTCATTTCTCCATTGGAACAACTCTAGGGAGGTTGAGGAAGGTCCAGGGGAAGAAATGCAAGAGAATTGAGCTTGATCAGTGGCCTACCTAAGCTAGCAGTGGATGGGAGTTGTTTCCTATCGCAGGAGCTCTCGAGAGAAGTTGATCGGAGCTGGCTTGAGCTCTGAACTACTCCTCCTCCAAGCCTCCTCAGTGGTTTGATGCTCCTCTGGTTGCTCTGGCAGCTCTAGTTGCTTTGGTTGCTTTGATTTGGGGGTCTGTCCTTGATTTTTTTCCTTTCCAAGTTTTCTCCCCTCCTTTCTTCTCCTCTTTTTTTCCTTTTGCAAATGGGGGGTATTTATATACTTGCATAGTTAGGTTGTTAGGGTTTTTAGTTTAGGTTGTTATATGAGTTTGTTAGAGTAGTTATGATGGAGTGGAGGGTAGTTAGAGTTGTTAGGGTTTTGGTTGTTACATGAGTTTGTTAGAGTAGTTATGATGGAGTGGAGGTTAGTTAGAGAGTTTAGTTTGTTAGAGTAGTTATGATGGAGTGGAGGTTAGTTAGAGTTGTTAGGGTTTTTAAGGTGAGGATTAGCTAGGTTAGGGTTTAGCATATGGGGTGTCTACACTAGCGTACCTACGCAGAGGTGTAGAGTGTAATGGTATGCATGTTCAAGCTTGTATCTAGTTGATAGTAGGTAGATAGATAGCATGTTGTGCAACATGATGTGTAGGGTGTGGGAGTGACAGCTGCTACACTAGCATAGCTCCGGCAAGGGACCCAGTGGCTACCATGCTCTCATCCAACCAAAGGGTTGGCCACCAGGTGGTGGAGTTATATACTGTGTAAGGTGCTGTGAGAGTGTAGGAGGCTAAGATGCCGCCCCCATCATTAGAGCTATAAGAAACTAGGGCGATGGTAAGGGCGGAAGTGTAGTGGGGTGAGCCTGTAATGCTATAGTAGGCTTCACTAAACCTCATTGGTCAAGAGAGGAGTGAATGATGTAGGATTGAGAGAAAGGGCCTTGCCCTGTAGCTTTTGGGCAAATGCTAACAGATGTTGTGCCTACATGGTGAAGGACTCATTGATAGACAAGTCAGAAGGCAATGGAACAATGGCCAAGGGGGGCTCGAAGGAAAGCCTAATAGGAAGAGATCCTACATGGGAAGCAGTTGCAGCAGAAGGAATTCCAAGAGTAGGAAGGCCCGAGGAAAGGGGTGCATTTGGCAGTGTTTCCAGAACCCATATGATGATAACCATAGTGGATTCAGTGACAAGCTCTTGAGCGACGAATGTCTACCAATGTTCCAAAGTTAGTATAGAATCCCCATGCACCTTGAAGCAGAAAGCATGGAGGAAAGGGATAGCAATAGAAGTCAAAGTGGTAGAAGGAGGGACTAAAAGTGTCATTGCCTCTAGGGTAATAGTGGGAAGAGGCTTACTAGATTGTTGGGCCATGGTGGACTGTGAGTGGGTATGAATGGGACTGCAGCTAAAAGCTGACACACAAGCCATAGCACGAGCAATCGTTGAAAGCGAACAAGGAAAAGAAAGGCCATAGGGAAGCCACCCGCGACGAAGACGCTTGTGCTCCTAGCAGAGGATCTTGCACCTACCTACATGTAGACACCCCACTTTGGTAGCCACTCATTGGTGGATTTCTCTAGAAGGGTGCATCGACGACAATAAGGTACTTTCCCACACCAAAGCCCATTACACACTTCAAAGCCAACCAAAAACCCTAAATCTAGCCCTACACCAAAAATCAACCACTTAACCACCAACTTGAGCCCTTTTGATGGCCCAGTAATCACGGAGTTAACCCAGAATCTAGCCTAAAGGTCCTAGCCTAGTCATTTGATTACCATGTGCCGATAGTGTCAGTGAGTCACACAGGTCAGGGCAAGCGTTGCCCTGGGTTAGTAATTAAGTACTGAAGGCTCAATTGGTGTTTTCACTTAGTGGACCACTAATCCGCCTCTTCTCATTGGATGGCGTGGATTTGGGTGTGCTCTACAATTGTCCTAGACTATCAAGCTCCTCTACCTAATCCTATTTCCCATCAAGCCTTACTTGATTAAATCCAAACCACTCCTTTTAAACCACATTTAAATCCAATGAACCAGCCTCCCTTCTTCCCTTTATAAAACCAACACCCACATCCAACAACTCCCTCTCTTGGACCTCTGGCCTCACTGGACTCCTATCTCTGTGCACTAGCTGTCCTTAAGCAAACCACCACCCACAACCACAATTCCAGCCACCATTTCACCACCTTCTGGCCATCCTACATCCATCACTACACCATTACATTCCCCTCTCGGCTTTGCATCATCTACATTATGACTAATCATGTCCAACCCTTCCAGCAGAGCCTCCCCTCTAGTTGAAGCATCCCACTGCATCCATCACCATCCATGACCACCCCCCATCACCTCTGGTCGGAACCACCACCTCCACAACCTAACAATCACTCTTCAGCCACCCCTACAGCCCAAACCATCCATCGCATTGCCCAACCAACACTTCCAATGTGTACCCCAACCCTCATGTCTGCCTTTGCCACCTCTGAGCACCACCAACCAAAGAATGCCGTCGCAAGCCACATCGGAAGGATAGCCAGCCCATCCAAAGGTGAGCCGTCACCCAACCGTGTGGCTTCATTTTCTTTCATGTTTCCCTTATTTCTTCATTGTTTCCTAGCATTGTTTTATCCATGCATCATCTTTGATTTTCTCTCTTCGTCTGAATTATCATTGATTCATGTCATGCATCTCATTTTCAACGTCGATAATGGGGTTCACATAGCCCATGCAAGGCCATTGACCAGTGAGCTTGTTGGCCATCCATTCTGATACATCTCTCCCTTCCCCACTCTTCACTAAGCCTTCCAAGATGTTCGTCGGTGCTCCTTGCCACCTCCATGGCCAGCCGAGCCCTAAACTATAGTGAAGCATTGTGCCGACAACGAGAGGGAGTTCCCCTTATGTATCCATGCCCACATCACATCTCATGCAATCCCCATCACCTCCTCTAGCTTCTTGACACCTGAGACAGCCTCCATAAAGCTCACAGAGGTTCATGGTTGGATTCCATGGCCATGAGAACCAGTGAGCACCGACGACTATAGAGGGAATGCAAGAGTGTAATCCACTCATCCTAGGACCAAATCCATTACATGAGTATGTTCTTGGTAGCCCACTTTATCTTCCCAAGCATTTAGTTAGCCATTTGCATCATTACATTTCACCCTAGTGCGATGAAAAGGTCACTAATCTACTCTAATTTCTGGAGCGTGTCCCGAACGCACGGAAGAAAGGTGTGGGTGGGTTGCACTGTTTGGATAGGTAGCCTGCTGAGATCCATTGCATCACTTCATTCTATTTTCTCCCTTGATCATCCCTATTTTCCTCCAGTGTTTATCTACAACTGCATGTCCTTGCCTACATTGCATGGCTTCCCTGTGTTTTCCTACATGCATTCATAAAGTAGGGCAATGATTTTTACTATGTTGACTCTTTTGATCAATGGTCTAGAGTTCACATAGTGCAATTGAACATTAGTTTTCATTGTTTTCTACGTCATTCATCTCATTTACATTGGCATAGCATCAAGCATTCATCCATCTTAGACTTAGCAAGTATGCATTTGCATTGGTGGCACAAGTGAGCGATTAGCCAAGAAAGACCAATTTCTCAAGTGCATGGGGTGCCTAACACCTTCCCCATGCGTAATAAGAGTCCCTATCCTTTCATTGGCCTGCTATGACCATTGTGTTGCATACATTAGGTATAGAGCATGCACACATTCATTCACATCCATTTACACTCATTTACATCATTTTCTCGTTTAAGATCCTAGCATGCATTTGGTTTTCCTTGTCTTTCCGGCTAAAACATTAGGTGGCAACTCCATTTACTTTCCTTATCCTTTCTTTGATTTACTTTAGTGTTTTTGAGTCAAGTATCCTTCCTCGGATTCACCATCTTTACTGTGACCTTATCAGTTTTCTCATGCACCCTTTCATTGCACAAGGAGTTTCGATTCTAGCATTACCATTGGAACTAACAACTCCACTAGGGATGCAAACTCTAACTTTCATTTTTTCACTTTTTGCTTGCTTGGATTTTGTTCTTGTTTGGCTTTCTTAGCAATTGTTGTTTTTATGTTTGCATTTATCATTACATACTTGCTATTACATGCCTTTTGCTTGCTTAGTGTTTTCTTTTTACACACTTGCTAAGCCACAACACATGCACATGCCATGTTGCCTATCTTTTGATGTGATGGATGTTTTTCTTTCTTCATCATCATGTTTACACGACATGTTCACATGCCATGATCATGCCTTTTGCCTGATGTATGCTTGCTAGCATTCCATGCTTATGTGTTTTCTTCCCCTTTTGCACTTTCCATCCTAGGGAAAGTAGAGATGTTTTTACTTCCCCCTACTGGCTTAATTTAAAATCTACAATAATAATAAAAAATGTTTAGGCAGAACTAGAGACTTCAATGCACTCTCTCCCCTATCTAGCTTGATAAAACTCGCAAGTAAAAGGCAATAAAGCATATCACATGTATGAACATTCTAGAAGCATGCATCTTTTCTCCTCTTTTGTGTCCACCTATAGTTTGCAAAGGATAGTTCTAGTCACCCGTTATATGGCTTTGGCATAGGACTTGTAGCCATTTTGTCCCCCCTTGTCTAAGGTTGAGTCGATGTTAGTAAAGGGTACAACTCACAACTACTGCATGAGTCGAGGTGCTTAACGCACCACCCGTTCATTGCCCAAGCTTTGGCTGGGATTTAGAATGGGAACTTGACTTTTTGGCTAGTGTCCAATCCCAAACCCATGAGAGTGTCCTAAGTGTTTGGTCCACTCAGGACATGCATGCTAAGAGAGAGCATTCTAGGACATTCATTTGCATTGCATGTCATGCATACCACCCTAATAACTTGCATTGCGTCTGTACCCTTGTCTCAAGCTCTGATACCTATTGTTCCTGCCTATTTTCCATAGGTAGCTTGTGCTATACTTGGCGTTAGGCATCCCAACGCTGAGGGCGTAAATAAGATTCAGCAAATCATTTGACATGCATACATTTGTTCCTGCAAACAAATATCCTAATAAATGTTGCAGAGTGCCACTTGGCTCTCTTGTCTTGAATGTAACAGCATCTTCCAATTCAAGAGAATCAAGAGGACATCACCTAAACCAGGGGCATGTAAGCTGCTCTGGTTGGTTTGGGACCATTTGTGTCAACCAGGGGCATGTCAGCTGTCCTATGGTTGGCCACATTGAGCTAGTACTTGACCAGGGGCATGTAAGCTGCTCTGATTGGTTTGGAGTCATCCGTGTCAGCCAGGGGCATGTCAATTGTCCTATGGATTTGATGCTTTGACCCATAATATATATTGTAATGAACAATGATTAAATTATAATATTGAATTCAACCTGACAATTTATATATATCAAAAATTATAAAATTAAATCAAATTTTACCTTACAAGTCTATCCTCCAAAGCATGTATTTCATCTCTTATTTCATTCCTTACTTCAGTCCTTATTTCATTCCTTATTTCTGAGCGTATGTCGGATCTGAAACTCTCTAATGTAGTTGCCATCTGTGACAACTGAGAACTGAAGTACTC
>JAMKQA010079224.1:0-11949 GCA_024699735.1 Posidonia australis
CCCCCCCCCCCCCCCCCCCCCCCCTTGACTAGTCCTTCTCCACCAGACAGTCACCCCTGTCACCCTTACCAAAGTCCCAACCGCCGGCGTGAAGGAGGACAACTGACCACCACCACCATAGGTATACATTCCTCTCATTTGATATAGAGGATAGCTTGGTTATTTTGATTTTATGTCCCACTTGCGTTTCTTGTTGTTTTCCCACTATTTATTACATCCTGCACCTCACCTATCGACATCGGATGCCGAACGCCGGTGTGAGGCCACACTGGCCACTAAACGCTCAACACGGTGTCTCGATGGCTCCCCCTCTTCTCCCATCATTCCTCGAAGTGGCTGAGTCGACCTCCCAAATCGAATACCTGCTGTGGAGGCTCGCCGGAGGAAGGTCAGCACTAACATCGACAACGAGGATGGGGAGGAGAACTCATGGCCTCCTGCCGCTTCCTTTGCATTCTCATTGCACCCTGATAGTCTCCCTAAGCTCTCGAACCCTCCCACCAGCCCGGTGATGTCCTGCTTGCCGAGGAGAAGGCAATGAAGGAGGAAGGTTTGGCCCCTATTTTGCCTGTGCACCCTGATAGCACACTTTACATGTGGGTGTCAAACAGGGCCTGGATGGGGTCAGACTTGACCAAGCCAAGGCCACACCTTCCCTGTTCTAGGTCACCCATGCATGCTTTGTTTCTTTTAGCATGGTTTTACTATCGACATGCTTTAATCTCTTGTTTCTTAAGTGTTCTTTTATGAAGTGATTTTTCTCGATTTTTTTTAGCTCATGTATGTCCCCTAGCGTGATAAATCTCCCTTGCACCTTGTTAATCATTGCATTGAAACCCCTGTGAGCCCAAGATCAGGCCATGATGGCAAACAGTCGTGGCATCTCTGGGTGGCACTCCGTGGCTTCGAGAGTCACTTTGTGTGTTGCACATGCACGTGTCATCCAGGGGTGAAATCCAACACAGCTTAGTCATTGGTCCCACTATGCTTGCATCCTATGTTTTTGTTTTATGTTTCTTGTTTTGATCGCACTTAGTTTCCAACATGTCATGTTCCCTTAGCCATATAATTTATTTCTCTTGCATCGTCCATATAGCCCCATTAATCGGCATCTAAGTGCCCACATTTCCATGCATGTCAGCAAAATTCCATGAAAGACCAACTTGTCAGGCGTACGGGGGTGCCTAACACCTTTCCCATGCGTAACAGGGGTCCTTACCCTTTCTTTGGTTAGCAGTGATCCATGTGTCAAATCCATTAGGCACGAGTCATCTTTATTTTTGCATTTGATTTTGAGTTTTGATTCTTGACACGGTTTCCTCGTCTTCCCGTTTTAAATAGACTAGGTGGTGACTCCTTGCTTTATCCTCCTATTGTTTTTTCTAGTGTTTTTTAGCCGTTTTCCCATTTTTGGAATCGCCACATTCGCCATGGCCCTACCGGTCCCTATGTGGTCCTGATCGCATTGGGAGAGCGGTACCCCTTCGTCGGCATGGTCATAGGAACTGGCAACTCTGTTGGGGAAATACAGACTTCAGCTTTCGTTTTTTGGTTTTTTTCTCGCCTATATGGTTTCCCTTGTGTGCACTTGATGTATTATGCCTTATGGATGATGTATGTTTTGCCTTACACCGAAATATTATGTTCACATCCCAATGCACATGCCATCTTCCATGTCTTTTGCAACGTTGTTCGTTTTCTTTATCACAATCCTGTTCACGACACGAGCACATGCTATGTCCATGCCTTTTGTTCAATGTTTGTTTTGCCATGACCTGTGTGTTTTCTCTTTCTTTTCAATTTTTTATTTAGGGAGAATTAGAGACTTGTTCACCTCCCCTTGGTTTAATTTAAAATCTTGCAAGTAAAATCAATGCATAAGGACAACTAGAGACAATAATGCACTTTTCCTCCCTTTATTATGGTTAATAAATGAGCAAGTAAAAATCACCAAGCATATTTGCATGCTTGAAGCATATAGGTGCACGCATCCTCTCTCCTCTGTACCCACCTACAGTTTGCGAAGGCCAGTTTCGATTTTCTTGTCCTATTTCTTTGGCGTAGGATTTGACGTAGGGCTATCCCCTCTTGTCCAGGGTCGTGTCGGTGTTAGTAGAGGGTACAACCCGTGCTTTGGCAGGGTCAAGACTCCCAACGCACCACCGTTTCATAGCTTTGGAATGGGACGGAACCGTACTTTCTGCCTTGAGTCGGAGACCCGTTCACCCCGAGAGCATTTGGAGTAGACAGCCTCCTAGGAAACACTTAGATGGTGAGAGAGTGCATGCTAATTGCACCCATGTGCATGTGTGCCATTCATACCACTTAATAAACATTGCATTGCTTATCCTCAGGTTTTGATACCTGCTCTTGCATTTTTTTTATCCACAGGTTCACGCACGAGTCCTTTAACCAGAGCTCGAGCGCCCTCTTGTTGTTATCTTGTTGTGTGACACCTGTTCTCAATTTCCCTTCTGAGCTATTTGTTGCCTTCGACGATAGTTCGTCGTAGGACCCACCCTTCTTTCAACTACAGTAGCCTTATTCGCACTTGCTCACGTTCTGCCATGGCCCAGCGCGTTAGCAACGCTCTTTCCACTGTCACCTCTGAGGGGATTGCCACTTCGGCCCCCTCATCCCTTTTCCTGACTTCTGCTACTGCCTCTTCGCCCCATGTCAGCCTCTTCCATGCCCATGGAGCATCCTCCCCTTTTGTGTCGGGACACTGGATGACCCTGTCCGGTCTGGAGCCCATCACTGAATCCGTTGCAATGACCGTCACTAGAGCTCTAGAGTTGCCAATGTCTCTTCCTCTGTAGGGCCCATCTGTCTTGACCACCTAGCCGGCTACGATAGCCTCCTTGGTAGGTACCGCCCCTTTTGGACAGTCTACTTTGCTTTTTCCCTCTACTACGTCAGCTCCGCTGACGAACCCATCCCTCGATATCGCTACTAACCGGAACCCAGCTGTGCAAGCCCAGTACTTCTTGGCCCTCGCCCAGAAGCTGTAGGGCATGGCACTCTCCCAGGACTCTTCTCTACTTCCAGCATCTCCTCCCCTTGAGGTCTCGTCGCCCTCGGCTTTGGTGCTCCACTTTGCATCCACTACACCTACTCGACCGTCGCCCCAGCTCCTCACTAGTCAGGCGAAGGGGGTGTCGACCCTTCATCCTTCACCTTCATCTCACTGTTCACAGCATGCATCTCCAACACCAGGTGGCCAGCCCCTTGGCTTGGCAGGGGCGCAGCATTCCCCCGTTCCTCTCCCTGGACTCGCACTAGGACAGCAGCTGCCGCCCACAAACCCGACACCACTCACAGCACAGCATACTGCCTACCCTCTGTCCCTACATCAGACACAGGTACCCCCATGCATCTCACACCACATCACGTACCCACATGGGTATGCCGACCATCATGCCATGACACCAGGTGGTATGATGGTGGATCTGGAGGAGCACCTTGGTGTGACCCACACGACATACGCGGTACTCGCCTAAGCTACGCAAATCCCTACAGCAGCGACCCCAGATGTCCTCCTCTCTAGCATGGGCGATTTGGAAAGAGCACTTCGACAAGTGCAGGGTGGGGACCGTTAGTCTTTTCAGTTCTAGGACCTCTGCTATTTCCTAGAGGCAACTCTCCCACCAAATTTCCAAGTCCCGGACTTTGAAAAATACAATGGAAAAGGCTACCCAATCTCCCATCTGAGGACATACTATGGAGACCTCGCTCAGCTCCAGGCTGATGAAAGGTTGTTGATTCACTTGTTCTAGAAGAGTCTCTTTGGTGCTGCCTTGAAGTGGTTCACTTCTTTGGGCATGGAAACCATTCAAACTTGGAACGACCTAGCCCAGGCTTTCTTGGAACAGTATTCCTTCAATCTGGACCTAGTCCCCAAGAGGGAGGACTTAGCCACCACCAAGCAGAAGCCCTTTGAGCCGTTCGGAAAATATGTCGAGTGCTGGTGTGCCCTTGCCTCACAAGTCAAGGATAGGCCCTTTGATGAATAGTCTATTGAGATGATCATCAGTGGGGCACAGCCAGCCACAGGGGCTCTGCCTAGCATTCAACCTATCACCACTTTCTCCTCCTTGATTAGAGCTGGCACCTACGTGGAAAGCTCGCTATGAAGTGGCAGTTTCCCCACACTCACCGCGTTCTCCAAGCAGGCAACCACCCCTAGCCACAACACCGGCACCAGCAACAATAGTAGCAACAACAACAACGGCTCCAACCCCAACCATCCGAAGAGAAGGGACCCCCTAAGAGCATCGTTGCGTACATTGGGTCCCCTACTATACCTATGAACGTGCTGGGTCCGTCGGCTCAAAATCAGATAGTTTATGCTCCAACATGTAAAACACCCCACACACCTCACATCACAACCACCATTGAGCCAGTGTACCCCATTGCACCGGTAAGGCAAGGACAGCACCCCCCACAGGGGAGGCCCCGACGATTCTACTAGGAATTCACCCCGTTGGTCGAGCCATTGACCACCATCGTTCCCAAGGTGCAATCGCTCCTCAGGTACCCGGTCATTCGCCACCGCCGAATCCATTGCCGGTGTGGTATAAAACAAACTTATATTACAATTACCATTGGGCCCTGGGGCATTTGACAGACAATTGTTTCACCCTCCGAAATGCCATACAGGCACTCCACCATGCCTTCCACCAACTAGAGTTGGCAGCTTGTACGCCCCTAGTCATCAATTTGACTAGGGATACCCATCGAGTACCGTACGACTATGCCACAGAAATGTCTGCAAAAATCACGTAGTTTCGGATGGGTGTACAAGCCCCCAGCTCTGGTCCCAAGGCAAGCCACCAAGCACCACCTCCACCACAGCAAACAAGTCATCCCCCTAAGCCTGTCACCGAGGAAGTAACCTCCAAGTCCACCACCAACATTGCCAGCAAATCCCCAGATGATGTCACCTCCCAACTCAAGAAGGTCAAAGCCGATATATCCATCTAGGACCTTATCTATACCTCGATCGAGCACTAAGAGGCCTTTCTCAGGGTATTCCAAGTAGCCCATGTATCCCCCACTATTGAGCCCACAACCCTCGAAAACATGGTTGGCATGATCGCAATGCCGCGGGTTATCTCCTTCTCATCCCAAGAGTTGCTTCCAACGGGAACCAATCACAACCAACTGTTATTCGTCACCGTGCAATTCCAGAAGTTCCGAATTCCCTTGACACTGGTTGATAACAGTGTAGGTCTAAACATCTGCCCTTTGCACACTGTAAGCAAAATTGGATTCAATGCCGAGGATATCACGCCAGTTGTCAAAGGAATGACGTCATTTGACAACACGCACCACGATGTGTTGGGGGTTTTGGTCATCCCTCTGACTATCGGTCCGACTCATTTTGACATCGAATTCTATGTCGTTGATCTCGAGCCCGCTTTCAGTCTTCTACTTGGGCACCCTTGGCTACACAAACATCAGGTCATCTCGTTAACCTTGCATCATATGATCAAGTTCTGCTATGGTGATGACATTGTCGTTGTCATGGTAGAGAACTTTGGGAAAGATGAGGTTGACGTGGTCTCTTCTATCGATCTCCAGACTGTCTATTTTGATCCCAAGCCATCAGATGTGCTCTATCGTGTTAACCATTTTGAACCAGTCAATTTTGTTCCAGAATTCGAGTGTGTTAGCTTCTTGTCCGTTCATAGCCACCCTCACCTGATGGTCGAGAACCTCTGTCATCGATGGGGATACGAAAAGGGAGCACCACTTGGGTGATACGGTCCAGGGATCACAGAGCCCGTCGAGGCGGAGGAAAGAAGAGACTGCGAAGGCCTTGGATATAGGGACCACATGGAAGTGCGTGCAGGCACCGAAGGCTACTTATCCCTCAGGATTTGACTTACTTCATTAGTGTAGGTGCGATGGACCTGAACGGGAACCCATCTCCGATCATTGCAGTGCAATAACAATAGAGTCCAGCAGAAGATGTCGAGTGGGTTTGCATTAAGGATTACTACACAGATGAGGACACCTTGAGTGCAGTCAGGCCAAGCCCCACTGACAGAACAGAGTAGCAACAGGCAGCAATCTCAGTATCCCCCTGTCTAGCTTTACCACCCCCTCAGCAGCAGCAGCATTACAGCCACAGCCAGTCTTAGTCACAGCAGCAGCAGCAGCACAACCACAGTCGGTCTCAGTCATAACAGTAGTATCACGGCCGCAATCAGTCTCAGTCACATCAGCAGCAGCACAGCCATAGTCAGTCTTCGTCACAACAGCAGTAACATAGCCACGGTCAGTCTCAGTCATAGCAACAGTATCACAGCCACAATTAGTCACAATTACAACAGTAGCATCACAGTCGCAGCACCAGTGCCACTGTTTCAGTTAGCCACAGCAGTAGCACCATCAGCAAAGTTGCTAGAGACGGTGGTAGCCCAGATGCAGCAATTCAGCAGCAGTAACATCCCAACCTTTCTTATTTCTGGATCTTTGGTACAGTCGGAGTCTTGCGCCTATTATGTCGACTTCACCTTAGACAAGGAGGAGGGTGCGGCCATCGAGACCCATCTCGACGCAGTGTTGAATGACCTAGAAGTGCTACTCCAGGAACAACTGGTAGTCTTGGCAAAAGCCGCAACCGAAGAAGACAGAAACCGAAAAAGGAAAAGCAATAGCATCAGAGCCAGAACTCGCCCCACCCCAGAACCATCAGGGTCCTCCAGCAATAATGGTTGTGGAGGAGGGCAAGAAAGTCAAGACTAGACCAGAGGAGATGATCTTCGAGCAGTTGGGAGGTGGTTCTAAGTGGTATTTGCGACACAAGCCTCACCATGAGATAGATGAGGGTCAAAAAAAAAAAAGACCTTGAGGTAGGCTCCTCAGAGAGCCCATGGAGTGGCCCTTAGAGCAGTCACTAGCAAGACAACCATTGGGGGAAGATTATTGTAAATAGTACAAAAAACACAAAAAAATCAGAAAAAATTACAAAAACCCAAAAATAATAGAACTACTGTAGTAGTGGGAGCAGAATAAGCTAGCACCACAGCAAAGGAATAGGGCAAAGGATCGGAATCCACACAGTGCAGCTACAAGAATACCAGAGTCAGCGTGACCCTCCTCAAGCGCAGACAAGGGCAGGAGTCGAAACAAATCCTCTCCTTTGATATTATTGACTCCACATTCCAAGAGAAGGTATTGTCAGAGCTCATAGCATACAAGGAGGAGGACGACACGGGCATCAATGATCCAGAAGATGCGTTGCCACCCTCACGACGACGATCTAGAAGGTCCAAATTTGCACGTCAAGGAGGACACGGAGGCAGTAAATATCGATGCGCCAGGCGATGTTAAGGAGGTCTGTATCAGCGCCAGATTGTCTCCACATGCAAGGGCAAATTTTATGTCATTTCTAAAAGAGTACAGTGATGTCTTTGCCTGGAGTTATGACGATATGGTCGGACTAGATGTTGAGGTAGTAGTGCATACCTTGCCATTGAAGCCGGATGCCAAGCCAGTCAAGTAGAAACTCAAGAGATGGCGCCTATAGTGGCTTCTCAAACTGAAAGAGAAAATCATGAAGCAATATCAAGTCAAATTTCATTAGGTCGTCCTTTACCCAGAATGGCTAGTAACGTGGTTCCAATGTCGAAAAAGGACGGACGGGTCTGCATGTGCATTGACTATAGAGACCTCAACAAAGCGAGCCCGAAAGATGATTTCCCACTACCTCACATCGATGTACTGGTGGACAACACTACAGGGCACAAAATGTTATCGTTCATGGATGGTATCTCAGGTTACAATCAAATTAGAATGGCGGAAGTGGATATAGAGAAGACATCATTCATCACCCTATGGGGGGTCTTCCGCTACACGGTGATGCCATTTCGACTCAAGAATGTTGGCCCTACATACTAGAGGGCAATGACAGCACTCTTCCATGACCTCATGCACCAGAACATCAAGATGTACATGGACGACATGATTGCTAAATCCAAAGAGTCCGAAGACCATCTTACCTGCCTGAAAAAGCTGTTTGACCGCCTACGGAAGTATAAGCTCCGATTGAATCCCAGCAAATGCGTGTTTGGCGTGACATCTAGAAAACTCTTGGGATATATAGTCAACTAGAGGGGGATCAAGGTTGACCCTAACAAAGCCAGAGTCATCGTCGACATGCCCCCTTCGGCCACAAAAAAGGAGGTCCGAGGCTTACTAGGGCGCCTACAGTACATCAGCCGCTTCATCGCCCAACTCACCCTCATATGTGAGCCAATCTTTAAGCTCTTGAGGAAGAATGCTCAGATCACCTAAAGTGTGGAATGCCAGGCCACCTTCGACAAGATCAAACAGTTGCTAGCCAGGCTGCCAATCCTAGTTCCCCTAACGCCAAGACGACCACTCCTCCTCTATTTATTAGTTACACAGCACTCCATGGACCACCCAACGCCTGCGGCACTACATGATGGCATATTCGGTCTTACTGTTGTGTCGACATGATTTGATGAAGTACTTGTCCCAAAAGCCAGCACTGGTGAGCAGATGCGTCAAGTGGCAGGTTTTGTTATCCCAATATGACACTACTTTCGTGACGCAAAAGTCAGTGAAGGGACAAGCCCTAGCAGACCACTTGGCTAACTTACCTTTGCCAGAGTATCAACCCTTGCAGACCCAGTTTCCCGACGAAGACATATTGTTCGCCATGGATGATTCGGGACTCGAGGAGTCAGGAGACCAGAAACAGTGGCGCCTCTACTTTTACGGAGCAATAAACAAGAGAGGCCAAGGCATCGGGGCAATGTTGGCAACGCCACAAGGACAGCTTATCCTGTTTTCCAAGAAGTTGTCATTCCAGTGCACCAATAATGAGGTGGAATATGAAGCATGCATCCTTGGCCTATAGGCCGCATTAGAGCACGGTGTACGGAAACTGCAAGTCTACGATGACGCCTTACTGATCATATCCCAAGTGAACGGGAGTTGGAAGACAAAAGACCCGAAGCTGGTGCCATACCACTCATATCTCTTGAAGCTCATGGCAGAATTAAAGGACATTTCCTTCTCCTTCATGAACAGAGCCAAGAACGCATATGCAGATGCGCTGGCAACTCTGGCATCGTGGCTCACCATACCGGACAACCATGTGGTGGATGTATCGATGACCCGAGTGGACTACCCTATGTACTGCATGACCATCGAAGAAGCTGATCCACTCGAGGAGCTCTCCTGGTACCATGACATCAAGGTTTTCTTGTAAACTAGGAACCTCCCGCCTGATACCCCCACTACTGATAGGAAGACAATGCAGTGGCTTGCATCGAAGCATGTACTCAGAGGTGGCCGTTTATATAGATGATCCTACAATCAGATGTTGTTGAGGTGTGTAGATAGAAAAGAGGCGGATACCTTGATGCTACAAATCTATATCGGAGTATGCAGTCCACACATGAATGGGATCTTGTTAGCCAAAAAGATCATGCTACAAGGCTACTACTGGTTGACCATCAAGGCGGATTGCTATCAGTTTGTCTGAAGGTGCCACAACTGCTAGATCCACGGGAATCTGATCCACGCTCCCTTCATCAGCTGCATAGTATGTTTGCATCATGGCCCTTCTCAACATGGGGAATTGACGTCATCGGAGTCATTTATCCTGCAACCTCCAATGGGCACCACTTCATCTTAGTGGTGATCGACTACTTTACCAAATGGGTGGAAGTAGCCTCCTACAAGGCAGTCACCGCCGTGGCCACAGAGAAGTTTATCCGGAACAACATTGTAACCCAGTATGGGGTTCCTCACGCCCTCATCTCTCACAATAGAAAAAACTTCATAGCCAAGAGGGTGGAGGATTTCTTGCAGAGCCTCCACATCAAACACCACAGATACTCCCCATACCGCCCATAGATGAACAACATTGTGGAGTCGGCCAACATAAACCTCATGAAGATCTTGAAGAAGATGGCAGAGACTCATCGGGATTGGCATGACCAGCTCCCCTACGCATTATGGGCCTACAGGACATCCATCTAGAATTCTACAGGGCGACCACATACTTGTTGGTCTACGGTATGGAGGCAATTCTCCCCATTGAAGTAGAGATTCCATCATAAAGAATCTTGAGGGAGGTGAAGCTAGAGGAGGCAGAATGAATCAAAGATCGGTGCATACAGCTAAACCTAATAGACAAGCGCAGGTTGCATGCCTTCCATCACGCCCAATGCTATCAAAAATGCATAGCCAGGTCTTATCAAAAGAAGGTCCAACTCAGAAGCCTAGTGCCGAGAGATTTGGTGCTGCGGGTAATTCATCTACCTGATGCTTGTGGAAAGTTCTGACCTAACTGGCAAGGTCCTTTTATCTTCAAACAGACTTTCTCAGGAGGAGCTGTAATCCTGGAAGACATGGATCACATTGAGCAGTCTGAGCCGCTCAACACATGCTACCTGAAGAAATATTATTAGTGACTGATTCTTGGCGCACTTGGCAAAGTCCTCTCCCCTGCATTTGAGCAATCCGCATCATTGCATTCTGAATTGGTAATCTACATCCCGGCATTTGTTCATTCTATTTCATTACATTCACACCCAGTTGTTGTAACATACATCCCCTCATTCATACAACATATGTACTCAGCATCCATATTTGGTTCCTTGCATAAACATGCACACGTATACACAATCTACATGGCCCGATGATGAAATCAGAAAAGATTAGCCTACCTTGGGAAAAGGTTCTCACCTCCTGAAGAGTTCCATCCGGATCATCTAGTAAGTGAGGGAGCCACCCCCATCGAGAGCAGGACGAAGCTTTCAAACTCTCTAAGAACCCACACCTCCAAGAGGAAGATAAAATACTAGGGTGTGAGCGAGAGTGAGCAATAAAAATCATAATGCTTAGAGGACACAAAAGAAATGAGAAGACAGAAGTCAGCCCTAGAGAGAGGTGTGTGGACCAACTCTACCCCTACTGTACCCCAGGGAGGAGTCAAAGCAAGCGCTTAAACCACCCACGCCGTTGAAGGACTAGCCTCCTTCTTAGTAAAAGCCTCCCACTTTGGCATCCATTACCTTCGATTGGAGTAGAGTGAACCCACACACCTACGAGGGAGTAAAAGAAAAGTTGATGCGGAGCCCTAGCCTTGTCACCATCTAAACGCTTACCACCTACTTATCCACCACTCAGTATCCACTGTCCTAGCATAACCACCCCCGCTACCCAGAGTGCCACTCACCAACTAGGGATCTGGATAGAGTCCATTGAGCAACGAGATTCCTCATTCCCTTCCAAGCAGGTGCCAAAGCTTTCCTAATGCTAAGGGCCCAACATGAATCTGCATCTGCATTACTTCCCCCATCATCACTATCACAGGATAGGACTTTGCCTAGTCGCTAGCTAGGGGCATGTCAACGACCTTCTTGGTCAATGTCGGCGGCCCACCTTCAGCCAGGGGCATGTCAGCTGCCCACATGATTGACCTCAGCAGAACATCAATACCAGGGGCATGTCAACTTCCCACATGGTTCACCTCCAGCCAGGGGCATGTCAGCTGCCCACTTGGTTGACTTTAGTAGAGCATCTGTAGCTAAAGGCAAGTCAGCTACCCTCGTGGCCACCTCTAACCAGCCACATCTTAGCTAGGGACATACCAACAGCCTTTACTCAAGCCCTACCAGATGAAGCACCTATAGCCAGGGGCATGGCAGCTACGCTTCGGCAAATGGACATTTGACCGAGTGTTTCAGACCAAGAGATCGAGGCAGGTCGATAGCTTCACACCAAAGGCCAGTAGAAGGAATGGTTAGAGATAGATCGTCGAGCCCAGAGGTGCTCCAATTTGGGACCCTAGAGACCAGGGAACTCCCGCATCTAGGGGGGGGGGGGGGGGGGGGGGGGGGGGGGGGGGGGGGGGGGGGGGGGGGGGGGGGGGGGGGGGGGGGGGGGGGGGGGGGGGGGGGG
>JAMKQA010079225.1:0-14844 GCA_024699735.1 Posidonia australis
CCCCCCCCCCCCCCCCCCCCCCTGTTTGGTGGTTTCTCAAGGTTAAAAGCGAGGTGGAATACGCAAGGGAGATCGTGGGTGCAGGCAGTTGGGCTTTCGTGGGGAAGTGGGTGCAATTTGGTGTCATTGAGGGGAGGAAGGAGCACTATTCACTTATTTTTGTGCTTTCCTAAGTTTCTAGTTGAGAAAAATGTAAGGAATGTATGGGCTTAACGGGCCTTTCTCTGTGGGCTTTGATTGTTGTTTTTTTTTCTTTTGGTTTTTTTTGGCTTGGTTTTCGTATTTTGGTTTTTGTTTTAAGTTTTTAAATTATTTCTTTTGGTGGTTTTAATTAAATCTTGATTTTGAAATTTAGTTGTTTTTAAATTAAGGTTTTTAGGGGTTTGAGTTTAATTTAGGGTTTTTTGGATTTTAATTAATTTAGGGTTTTCTATGATTTAATTAATTGGTTTTAAATTAGGATTTTCAGGATTTTAATTATTTTAGGAGTTTTTAGGGTTTTGGATTTTAATTAGAGTTTTTAGTTTAAATTAGGGTTTTTGGGTTTTAATTAAGGGTTTTTTAGTTTAATTAGGGTTTTTTGGGTTTTAATTTATTTTTTTTAGATTTTAAACATGGTTTTTAATTTAATTAGGGTTTTTTAGATTTCAATTAAGGTTTTGAGTTTAAATTAGGGTTTTTTGGATTTTAATTAAAACTTTGGGTTTAAATTAGGTTTTTTTGGATTTTAATTAAAGTTTTGGATTTAAATTAGGGTTTTCACTTGATTAAGTGACTTTAGGGTTTTTTGAGTTTAATTTAGGTTTTCCTTGAAATTAAATGGATTAAAGTGGTTTAAATGGATTTTATTTGATTTTGACTTTAATTAGGGTTCTCACTTGATTAATTTTGATTTTAAGTGAATTTTGTTTAATTTTGATTTAAATTAGGGTTTTACATAATTAATTAAGGTTTTAAGTGGATTTAGGTGAATTTTGTTTAATTTTGGTTTTAATTAGCGTTTTACTTGATTAATTAGGGTTCTAAATGGATTTAGGTTGATTTTGTTTAATTTGGTTTTAATTAGTGGTTTTTTCTTGGATTAAGTTAAAGTGGACTTGTGTGGGACTAATGGGGGCCCGTGTGGGGAGAAGTGGGCCTAGTGGGCTTGTGTGGACCTAATGTGGGCCTAGTGGGCTTAAGTGGGCCTAGTGGGCTTGTGTGAGCCTAATGTGGGCCTAGTGGGCTTAAGGGTTTAGGGTTTTGATGGAGTTAGGGTTTAAGGGTGATGGTTGCAACCAGAGCATCTTCCAAAGGAGCTTGCTGTCAAGTGACTGCAAAATCGGAGTGTCTACAATTCCGATGACCTAAGTTGGTTGCATTATTGACTTTCTTGAGGCCTGTATGATTTTCCGAACCATTCTCGCCATAAACCTCGTCATTTCATGTGATTTTCTTTATTATGTCATATTTTGTGATTTCATCATTTCACGTGGATTTCTTCGCAGTTTTCACATGCCATCTCGCACATCCATCCAGTCTTGTCTTGGCAATCGTATTAGCATGTTTAGAGCATTATCTAAGCTTAGTAAACATTCATTTAGCCTCTAGCAAGCGAATTAGACTAGAAAGACCGAGTTCCTCGGATGTACGGGAGTGCCTAACACCTTTCCCGTGCGTAATAGGAATCCTTACCCACCCTCTGATTAATAGACATCTGGCCTTCACATTTGCGTCTCATGCATTCAATCATTTATGGTTTGTTTGTGGTTTTCCTCGTCTTTCCCTTAAAAGACTAGGTAGCGACTCCTTTTCTTTTCTTGCTGTGATCTCTTCCCTCTGGTACGACTCCCCGTCGGATCCCCAGGTGGGCATGGTCATAGCTATAAAACCTGCGTCCAATGTAAGACGTAAAGAATCTTGCATCCACCACTTCTGGTTGATACCTTGCAAAGATCTTTGCAACAAAGTACTCAAATAGTCTTCAAATTTGATGAATTTTACAACAAACTTTCTTACATCTTATACTTCAATCTCTAAATGTTTCAACCCTTTTTGGATGTGGAGCCAATAGTATCCAACGTTGAGTACTATAAACTCTAGCATCCAACGATATCCCCTAAAGATCCTTATAGTTGAAAATTCTAACGGCCTTCAAATTTGGTAACTTTTTATAGGAACGTTCCTCATATCCCGTGGTACAATCTTAGAAAGTTTAAGTCTTTTTCATTAGACACTTATTCTCTTCGTCCAATGTTGGACACAAGTATTACGACATTCAATGCCATACAACTATGGCCTTGTGTGCTCATCTACCATTCCATTTTGGAAATTTTGGAAATTTTTTGAATTTTCCTTTTTTTAGATAAACTACATGGTTCCAACTCAATTTATTTGCCTTGATTCATTTTTATTAACACAAGATTCCAACATTAATGACAACAATTGACTTCCAATTATGAAGGTTGTGTTAAACTCTTTAGATTGCAAAGTATAATGTTAGACACATGCCTTTGTGTGTCTAACACCACAAAAATAGCAACAACTATTGCTGTTAAACTTTGTTGCCAATTTTGGCCATATTTCCAATTCTTGAGCTTCCCACGCTCCTATTTGTACCTAAGTACCTCAACCTTTGATGGGAACTTTTTAGGTGACAAAATTTTTGGAATTCAAACACTTTGAGTTAGAGAGAGAGAACCATGTTATGTTAAAGAAAATGCAATCCACGTTGATTTCCGTATCACATCAACCATCATTAACATATTCTCCTCACCCCAATTCTTCCATCAACATCATTTGTGAATGGAGTTTTTTTTACTATCATTTTAATTCTTAATTTTCTTATGTATATGTAGTAATCTCATTACATTAGAGTAAACCGAGGGCTAACCCTTAAAAATGTATTATTTCATGTTATTTATGTTTCATATTTATTCCTATTTTGATCATGAGTTACACTTACTAACCCATTTTTCATTTGATTTGCTCATTTTTTTTGAATGAAAGAAAGAAAAAGAAGTTCATGTACACAGGAACCTTTGATTAATGCTAGTGTTGTGTTGAAAAGTCAAAGGCCCACTATATCCATAAATCTCCTCAAGACATATCAAGGATCAGCATCAAGCAAACCGTAAGTGACGATCACAATCGACACTAACATACATGAAGCGTAGGAGTTGAGCGAGCGAAGAGCGCAAGATGGACCTCCAAAAGTTCATATCTACAAAATGATGATCACGGTAAGACGACTTGAAGTGTCCCCATGTTACATGAGCACTCTTCTTTTGCTTCTTTCTTTTCATCTTATTTAGTATATCTACTTCATATTGTGATTTTGGGTTAATAGGTGTGTTTTCTCCCTCGGTTTGGAGGCACCATAGCCCCTTGTCCAATTTGTTTTTCTTTCTATTGACTTAATTGTATGAGACTAACCACCACGCCCCCCCCCACCCCCCCCCACTTGTTTTTGGATTCACAAGAGTGGGGGTGATTCCTAAAATCCAATTTTGTTTTTGAAAAATCTATGTTTAGGACGTTAGACTTGGCATCTAGCACGTCTTGGACAATGCCTAAAACTAGACTTTGCTTTCTATCTCTTTCAAATGCCCTCTAATTTCAAAAAAATTTGGTTTGTTAATATTGGTGTTAGGTGATCAATGTCAATTGTAGGGACCGAAGCCTTTATTAGCAAACTTTGTTTTAAAAAAAAATAACATTTTGAGTTTTCTCTTGATGAGCTTGGCCCTTCATGAGAAACTACTTTGATTGAGTCTACCAATCACGAGAAACCACTCTAGTCCCTAAAACCTCCGTTGTGAAGACTTGGGGAAGGTGTTTGTGTTGTCATTCTCGTTTACAAAGTTCACTCTTTTCTTCCTTGATCTTTTATGAAAGTGAATTAGAACTCCAAGGTTAAACCTTATATTCTTCCTCCCTCATTTCTTGGTTTGTTGTGGTTTGCTTAAAATGCAAGAGACACTTAATCCTAAGTGCATGAAGCTCTACCTCTACGGAATAGGGACAGAGTGCATTTAAGGCTCCCCAAAGACCCATAGAGTAAGGTAGGGACAATACCTAAGAAGTAGAGATCATTACCCATTTTGTGAGTATGTATAAATTACCTCAAAGAAAAATCATACCTAAGCCTATAGGGACCTAATGACTGACATCCAGGCTGAAAACACAAATTAATCAAGTGAAAAGACATTCAAAAACATTAATCCTTTGCTTGAAAGGATTTCTATGCAGCTTTGAGATACAAATGTGTTAGACACGGAGTATATTGCATACATAGGACGCAGGCGCAAACACATTTAACATTTGATTGCTTTTTATTTGAGTTTTCTATTTGTTTTATGATGAATGAGTGTATGCTACAAGGTGCATGTATAATGACAGGTATTTCAGACTCTCTACTTTTTATGTTGCTTTCCCTTTCATAGGAATTTGTGTTAATAGAAATAAAATTTTGTAATTTTCATTATCTTTTAGTATCATTCGTTAGTCTCATGCTTTATACTTATTTTATGTCCTTTATGTAAAACTTTGGTGATTAGCTTTAGTTAATTCACAATTTAATAGTGGAAGCATCATCTTCAAAACATCCAAGACCATTAGTAACAACCCAAAACAAGAAACAATGTAGTAGTGTAAGGGACTCATAATTTTCTACGTCTCACATAGGACACAAAGTATGATGCATCCAACAACATCAGTACATAGATTGGAGGTTTGACAACTTATCAAGATGAATCAAGTGTCACAATTCAATTTTGTGTACCCAAGAGAGCCAGAAGTTGGACATGAACAAATAGAGATGCTTTGAATATTCCATCCCATTACTGGTCAAGAGTTAAATCCAAGATCAATGACATATCAAGTCATGTTCCAGTTTCTCCAAACTAATTCAAATCAAGCTCTCCCAAGCAAGGCAAGACCTTCCACCCAACACCATCTTTGAAATGGCAAACAAGGCTAGGAGTAGAGCCTCACCAATGCATACCTGAAGCACATTTGATGTGTGTTTTGGCCCCAGGCAATTTGCAAGCACATTAACTCAAAATTAAGCATGCTTGTAGAATAAATTAATAATTGTTTTGATTTGATCTCAAGTGTCTGTTCCATTTAACATCTTAAACACCTCCATTTAACATCTTTTTTACACCAAGTGTCACTCAAACCTATAAAACTCAATCTCACCAATTGATTTCGAAATTGTAGCCTTAACATCCTTTATATTACATGTCGAAACTGTACGATAGCTACCGAATACTCATGAAAAAAATACCGTGGTTAAATTAACCATGACATTAATTAAGATGTTAGTCACGAAATTTATGAAAAAGAAATAGATTTAATAACTATACAATAACCATAGCAAAATACTGTAGTTAAATTAACTACAACATTGGTTACAGTGTTAGTCATGAAATTTACGAAAAAGAAAGAAATTCAATAACCACAGAATAGTTACAGACTAAATTAACCACGACATTGGCTACGACTTTTCATGCTATAAGAATACCTTCGTTGTCACGGACTAACCAAGAATGAAAACTGTAGCTGGATTAGCCATAGGTGAAGACCATAGTTGAATTAGCCATTGCCAGCTTAAACACGGGTGAAAATTTAGATATGGAATTTTTAACCACGTACTCTACCATGCTTAAAAGCCGTGATTAAATATAATTAGCCATGATTTTTTTAATGTCGTAACTAATGTCCAGTATTCTTGTAACGTTCGAATCAAACTTCATCTAACAGACCAAAATACTTCCTCACCGTATAAATACGATGACCCATCTTATTTAGGATTGGAATTTTCTCGACGGTGGGTTTGAGGAGAAGGGAGAGGTAGTGCTCAGTGTTTTCCAATACCTCAAGCACCAACACATCTCGCAGCATCACCGACCTCCACTCCCAACACTCACAGCCACCACCACAACCCCTTCACGCCTCCACCCCCTTCACCACCATCAAACACCCATACTTCCACTGAACATCTTACCACTACCACCAGCCCAACACATAGAAACCCATCACACACCGACAACCACAGTCAACCACCTCCCAAACAGCTCCACCCAACAACCACCCGCACTCCACTACTGTGCCAACACAAACCCAGCACCCGTAAACCTCAGCACCACCATCAAGCACCAACCACCAACATTTCCACCCAAGGCACAGAGCCAACTCACCACCTCCACCGTCCACAACCAGAGCACCTCACCACGCCCAAACAGCACTCCACCGTCACCTCCGAACACCCATAAGCTTTTACCGACCACCCAAGCCAACCCAACACACCACAGCCACCATTGCCCAAACTCATCTCACCTCCAAACCACCATCTAGACAGACCACACAACCCAACACACCAATAGCACACTTCATTGCTGCAAACCAAACACACCAGACCACCAATAGCGAACACTGCCGGCTAAAGGCACACACCTTGGAGCTTCACCGCCTCCGTCCGATTGCGAGGCACCGTGAGGAACAGATCTAGATTCCAGATCTCAAACTAGGTAGGCCCAAGCATCCTCATATCCTTGAAACGCTATTTCTGGTTTTAAATCTATTTTTTTTTCATATCCTTCTTGCACTCATGAGTCCATCCTTATATCTGTTCATGCCTGTACCTTTGGATTTCTACTAGGATGATGTTTGGGTAATGATGATCAAGGTTTGTTTATTCTTTCCATTCCATCACCATGCCCGTTTATCATTATTTGGTCATTTGTTGCCTATTGTCTCTGTTCATTTATGCTAGTATGCTCCATATCTAACATTTATTTGTTGCATCATTCTTATATGATTTGAAGGATTCTTTTAGGTTCTTTCAAGCTACAAAACTCTCAATTGTGTTTTGTTTGTTTTGTTGGATGGAACTTTTATTAGGCTTCACTTTTCATACATTTTTCTTGCCTTTCCAGAGATTAAGCTACATGCTTGAATATGCTAAAGTGGCCATGTCGATATAGTTTAATGCAGAATTTCAAATTTCTAACTTACATTCACATTTGATCTACTATTGACACAATTATTGAAAATGAGTTTTCGTTGGTTTGTTGAATATATAACATCTTCCGCTACAATTTGAGTTTTTTTTTTGCTCTATTCACATTCTCCGTCAATGTTTTAACACCAGTCAAAGTAGCATCGCGTATAGAGGTTTCTGCTGCAAACTTAACTTTTCTCTGTGTTTAAGCACTATTTTCGGTGATCTACATTCCTTAGTTTTGTTCAATGCATGTTTCATTATGCTCTTATAGGTTTTATTTACAAATTTGAAGGTTTTAATTCAATTACACCATCATTAGCTAAATGTTTGCTAATTTCATCATCATCTTTAGAGGCTACTTGCTCTATTTTTCTGCTATAATTTGTACTTGGTTCACAATTATCTAACCATCACATCAAAGAGTTTTATGTCTCATTAGAGAGATGGCATATTTGTCATTGTAACCAATTAAATTTTACACAAACTGTACTCTTAATCAATAACTTTTATTCGATCGAAGTTGGTGTCATGCAATAGATTCCTATTGCATTCTACTTTTTCTCTAGTTAAGTTTCTCTTTGTTTTACGGACTTTTCACTTTTTCCACAAGTGACCAATTACAAGATCGTAACATAGATTTCAAATGCAAGAGGGTGTCTAACAATTTCCTTGCACGTTGTAGAATATTTGTCTGATCTTTGATTGCGATGACTATCCATTCATTATTGTCTTGGAGTTGTACTTTGTTCTTCTTGTACTTTTACGACGATTTTTCCAATCTTCTTGCATCTTTATTACATTAGGTGGCAATTCTCTTTTTTATGAGTTTTCTTTTCTTTTCTTTTTTTTGTTTCTTCTTGTCTATCATTTTCGCGCCTACATCACTAGCATGGTTCATTCATGCACTTCCGTGAGAGATTTCCATGGATTACGCTTCTACACATGTTTTCCCATTTCATGAGGATAAACCCTGATTACTCTGCTTTCTACCTTCTGAGGGAGAATTTTTTGTCAATGATTCAATGCACTTCTCTATCTCCTTGTAAAACAAAACGGCTGATAGGCAGGAAGGGCTGAATTCAAGAGACTAATCCCCCTTCCCATAGAGAGGAAGCTCCATTTCCAAGAGGCAACACCTTCAAGTTTCATGTAAGAAAGAAACAAATATGTCAACCAGAACAGGACATGACACAAAAATGAAAATTATGGCAACAAAAATCTAGTCCATCAGCCACCATCCGAGCATAAGCAACGGATAAGGTCCTTTCATATTTTCCATTGAGAATTAAATTGGTTTTAATTTCAAAAGTTCCAACTTGTGAGAACGATAGGCATTTAGGCATTAAATGAAAGCAAAGACTAGAACAATTGGAGCAGGAGACGGCCGTCGGATCGACAGACGGTCCGAAATCGTGGAATGGAGAATCGGCCACGTCTCGTGTGTTTCGATCACACGATCTTCTTCCGCCCGCCATCAGACCAGACAATGGATAAACGAACTCACGGAATTTTGCACGTTTCCCCCCATCTTTCAGGTATTGACCATGCAGTCTAAATAAACAGACTTTTACTTTTTCTTACCGTTTGCAAACATTTTAATTTACTTAGAATATTCTAGTTTCCTTTTCTTTAGAGTTTTTTTTTACCATCGGAAAAACCATTAAAAATTCACTAGATTTATAGGAGCTTTTGATGAACTGATCAGATGAAATGT
The DNA here is from genome assembly GCA_024699735.1 of Posidonia australis. NCBI lineage: Eukaryota > Viridiplantae > Streptophyta > Magnoliopsida > Alismatales > Posidoniaceae > Posidonia > Posidonia australis. Next base: position 8,703 of record JAMKQA010079225.1, read on the forward strand.
GATTTTAACCAAGTGATGAAAAGAAAATGTTCCACCGCAAGTTCCTTAATCTCACTGCTAAATTAAAGTCCCTGCAATATCCAATATACTGGGTGCTAAACCACAAAATCTCCATGCGCGCCCAACACCCACAACCCCCCCAACCCCCAGTATATAAATCCAACTACAACGACAGGTTCCAAACTTCTCCCACATTTCGTCCGCTTGTCCGCGGTAACTCCATCCTTGCGCTCCTCCGCCGCCCCCCACCTCTCAGCCTCGCTGCATGGCCGCTGCGTCGGATTCCGGCTAGACGACGACGATGGCTGACGGTTCTTCCCCGCCTCCTTCATCGGCGGTGGTGGACGGGTGGAGCAGGGAGGAGGAGAAGGCGTTCGAGGAGGCCCTGGCGGACCTAGCCCCGTGGAACGAAGGGGACGAGGAGGAGGAGGAGGAGAAGAAGTTGCAGGAGTTGGCGGCGAGGGTCTCTACGAAGTCGCCGGCGGAGGTGAGGACGCATTACGAGGTTCTGGTGGAAGACATCAGGGCGATCGAGGGCGGGAAGGTGGCAGTGCCGTGTTATGTTGGGAAGGAGAAGCAGAGGGAGAAGGAAGGGGAGAGGGAGAAGAAAGGTGGGGTCTTTGATGGAGGCGATAGGAGATGCGGCGGCGGCGGCGGCGGCGGTGGTGGGGGGTTGTCGAAGTTGGAGCAGGAGAGGAGGAAGGGGATTCCGTGGACGGAAGAAGAACACAAGTATATATTCTTTCTTTCTTTTGTTTTTCGCGATTTTTTGGTGTTTTTTGTTTGGAAGGTATCGTCTTTTACGGGAGTTTTGGAGTTGGTTTGTAAATTGGATTGTGGATGGTTGGGGTCATTGTGTTGTTTTGGAGTTCTTGAGGGGATTAGGAGGAGCAAGTTTGGATTTTTAATTGGTTTTTGTTGTGTTGAGTTTAAGCGATATGGGGGGAAATTATCAGAAGAAGAAAAAGTTGATTTTTTGGGACGTTAATCGATGTAGTTTTGTAATTTGTTGTGGTTTTGATGAGAGGGTAATAGTGGCTTGATTTCATTGGAGAGAAGGTGACGATTTGAGGGGAATTCAAAGAAACTAATTCGAATTTTGGTTATTTGTTGAAGCTTGTTTTGTTTTTGTTTGTTATTGACACAAGGAGTTATGATGAAAAGTATCGAGTTGTGAATTCATGGTCTATTGATGAGAGTACAGTCCCTCGGTCTCTCCATCTCAATTGCTAATTTAATGGAAGTGAGTTAATGCAATTATGTGTTTTTTTTTTGTAAGAACCATAGGAAGTTAGAGAAAACAGTTGAAATTTAGGCTTGTTTTTTAAATGGGTCTTGTTTATTCCCTGAATTTAATTTTTTTGAGTTTCTCTGTTATTGCAAGAGAGTTATGGTTTGATGTTTTATATTTTATGAGTATTGGCTGCAACATGCAACCAGAAGAAGAGTAAAAATTGGATTTGGATCTCTATCATTTAATCAGGTTTCCAAGAATCGTGAATCATGCCGTTCTTTGGTTATTGACAGGATGTACTAATGATTCAAGGGTTTTTCAGAGGGGAATTTCTTGGTTATGTTATTATGTGATAATTAAGCTTGCTGACTAGAATTGTCTATGATAGGTAAACGTAGGCAGGCTGCAGACAATGATGAATTTTTTATGTCATTCAGAGAAGGGTTGTGTATGAGTTTTTGAATAAAAGAGGCTTCGCTTTTTTAAAAATCAACAGGAATGATTGGGCGATTTATTATTAAATTGGTGCCGAAATATTATTCATTCTCTGAAATGACTAACTAGGCCGTATGTTTTCTCTATGAAACAGGTTTTGCATTTATTTACAATCAAGAGGAGTTACGCTGACATTGATACCAATATGTGTTGTAACTGCTTTTCCAAGGATCATTATATTTAGAATAGTGGATTGATAATCAAAGCTTGCAGTTAGAAGATGGGTTGAATTTTAATTTTCTGTTGGGAAGAGCTTCGGGAGTTTCCAGAAATTGTAATATAATATGTCAGTGGTCTATAGGAGTTTTAGAGCATTTCATAAAATGTAAATTGGTGGCAATATCCAGTCATTAAAACAAAAAGATTGGAAATTTGAAATCTCATTCTGAAATGATTCCTTCTATAGTTCTATATGTGGATTAAATTTTGCATTTTTTGTGATCACAGTGCAGAAGAACTTTCAACTAAAGTTGTAAACTGATTAGTGCTTCCTGATGATTCTGTTTGCTTGGTAGGTTGTTCTTGTTGGGGCTCAGCAAGTTTGGGAAGGGTGACTGGAGGAGCATATCAAGAAACTATGTCATTTCAAGGACCCCCACGCAGGTCGCAAGCCATGCACAAAAATACTTTATCAGGTTAAACTCCATGAACAGGGAAAGAAGGAGATCGAGCATCCATGACATTACAAGTGTGAATGGTGGAGAGGTGGCTTCTTCTCAGCCCCCCATAACTGGGCATAATAATGCTGCAGCTATTGGGCCTTCCGCAAATAATCCACCTCAGACATGCATGTCAGGGATGGGAATGTATGGGGCACCTGTTGGTCAACCTTTAACTGGTCATATGGTGTCTGCTGTTGGAACTCCAGTCATGCTGCCCCCTGGACGTGCTCCATATGTTGTGCCATTGGCATACCCAGTTGCACCGCCACCAGCAATGCATCAATAGCCATATTGCCTGAGTTCCTAAGAATGTCTATTGCCTTGGGTTCGGGTTATATTAACGATGAGTTCTAGAGAAAGTGTGGAGCTTCCTACAAGTTTCGGCTAGTTGTATTTTTGCTCATGTCCATATCTTCATCGGTGCTGTTGGTTCCCTGCAAATATTTCTGTGAAATTTTTTTTCTCCACTGAACAGATTTGTAATCGAGAACTATATCGATTCTAATGTTCCTTGCTGATGTCCGTTGAATGCATGTTTTTCTGGTTGCATATGTATAATATAACGTAAATTCCCTGGTAATTTTTTTTCTCCTACTCTTAATTCTCTGTGAGTTTATTCTTCTGCATATTATCTCATACTTGTATCGGTATATTCATGGGTGACTTTGTTCTCCATTCTTTGGTGGAAGCAGAAGTCCTTGTGAATATTGACAATTGCTAAATTAATTCTTTTTGATGAATTGCTATGTGTTTGTGGCTCAAAGTTCAAATGGCTTGTTAATTCAGAATGATGCAATTTTACATGTAGCGTTGTGTTAACTGCAACCTTGCTTACTGCAGTTTTACATGCAGTTTTCCTTCTTCCTTTGTAAAAGCCTTGTTGCCTTCTCTTTTTCAGTTATAGGATTTCCTACTATCTCTATTTGTATTCATTTATTACTGCTTCAACTTTCATTGAATAAATAAAATTGAAGTTTCATCTTTGAAATTCCAGGTTGTGTTGCAATTGCCATGGTGAGAAGTCTTGGTATCTATCGGAAGCGAATTTCATCTTTTGTATCTAGTTCTTTTTTGTCATGCTTATTGTCCTTATTTTCATAGCAAGTAATATTGCACAGTTCTCAGGGACTTAGAGCGGCTATGAGCCTAATAAAGAAGTTGTTATGCTTATATTTCTGGATCATAAATTGGTAATACCTTCCCAGCTGTTTATTTGAGCTATGTATTTTTCTGCTTTAGGTATGTCATGGGTTGTATTTGTCTCGTAAAGCTGTTTCTATCTGAGCTTTGAACCGTGTTTGATGAAGGTCCAGAACAACATCAACTTTGCTTCTTTTTTAGCTACAATGGGTCTTCAATGTGATGCTTTTGGTGATCCAAAACAACATTATTTAATGCAAATATGATTGGTATTCCAACATGAATCTTTTCCTTTATTGAGGTCTATCCAAGACTGCTTCTTCTGCTAGAACCCTTCTAACAGAAGAAGTGATCCGTTCAGGCATCTTATTTATCGTTCATTTTAGGTGACTATATTTTTTCCCACATTTCTTGCAGAATGGTTTCTTGTATTGCACCGTTATCTTTTGGTTTTGAATATCAACCTTATGAGGCAAGACATTCATTCAAGCACTGTACAAAACCATGTATTTTATTCTGGGTTGTTGCACCTGTTTCTTACTGTGTTACAATTTACAACATGCAAGTTATTCATGTCGTTTTATATAAGTCATTTGTGGTTTTTGTATTGATTTTTTCTTCTTCAATGTGTTTTTTTTAAATGTCTTATTTATGTAAGAAAGTAAAACAGTTCTTGTTGTTTATAACGTATTCTGATTTGTACTATTTCAATTCAAGTACACTTTCTAGTTATGTTTCAGCTTTTCATAATATTTGTATTGTTGTATGTCATTTTAGTATTGTGACTTTTAAATTAAACCTATCAATTCTTGACACGAAACGATACGACACAACACGATAACACAGTAAGATTTAGTAATAATTTTTTTAACTATTTTAAAATATTTTTGTGATTCATGATTAATGAACATAACTTTATTTTAACATATTTGGACATGATTACTGCCTTATTCGACACGATTAGAACTGATTGAACCTAGTTAATATATGTTTAACATTAATAATGGATTATTAAGCGTATTATTACCAAATTGAATACAAATACATTTTATACATATTTAAATTTATTATATTATTAGTAATCAAATATAATTTTTCCAAAACACAAGAAATATTAGTGAAAAAATGATAAAAACGATAATACAATAAGACTGATATGATAAGTACACGACATGATTCAATTGATAGGTATACTTTAAATGGTGTTAATTCTTGAAAGAAAGTCCAATTGTAATGATGCTTTTTACCTGATTTTAATATCAAATTTAATGAACAAGAGTTATGAAATTGTTGTCGCCAATTTTTTCGGATGCATTCAATTTCTATTGTTTTTTCCTCTTCTCATCTTGTTCGTAGTATATGCCATTTTCCATGTTTGATTCAGCTCTCTTGATTAACATCATTTATCAAAGAGCAATCTGCAATCATGGAAATCACCATCTACAGGAACTGAACATCAAGGGAACTGTTATTGAATTTACAGCAGCTCTAGAAAGTGTCCAAAATTGTCAAGAAAGCTAATGAAGATATATTTCGCCTTGGAATCACAAAAAAAATGGTGCTGAAGAACTGCCACCATGTGGGAGCATTTGTATTCTGAAATTTTGAAATTGCAGGAAGTTTTTCTGCTAAAACAATCTCATATTATTCATTTGCTCGGGACACTGCTCAAACTGATTTCATTGCTGTAGATATCTCAAATCCTGCAGAAGAATTGCACACACGTGCACATTTAGTCAGAAGGTAAATCTGTTTAAGCTAGCTAAACATTTTGTTAATGACTTTCTTGCATATGCATGTATAGAATAAACTGCCATCATATATTAATATATGCTATTCTTTGTGTAACAATGTCTGAATATGCATGTTTAGGGGAAATAAAATGGATTATGCAATGATAGTCCTTTCTGATATTTTGAGGTACAAAAGGTTAGATTGGTAGAGTTTCTCCACTTTGGGTCTTCACCATGTCGAATTCATATTTGATGGCTAAAGGGTGGTTGACTAATGGAGGGAGCTGAGTTTTTCTAAATTACCACAATAGATAGAAGGGCTGCTACAGATTTTTTGACGGCTGCTACAGATTTCTTAAAACACATGTTTATATGAAAGTTTAAGAATATGAAGGTTGTTATACGTCCAATAGCAAAAGTTCCATGAATCCAAACGAAATCAACAAGTAGAAGGAGAAGAAATCTCGAGTACAAGAAGAAATATCCAGTCGTAACCCTGAAAAGAAGATGCCACCAAAGAGAAAATATGCAAGAGACCAATCACACAAACAACAAAGGATTTAACGTGGTTCCCCTTTGCTGGGTACTCCACGGATGGCTCTCTCCAATGGTGGTTTCACTATGGTGGTGGTTGCTACAAAAGAGAGAAGAAGACTCTCTCTCAAAAATACGGCACAAGGGTTGTTGTTCTCTTTTCTCTCTTAACCCTAAAGTGGACGGCCATGGGTATTTATATCCTTGGCCCAAATTCCACCTTTGCCCTTGAGTACATTAAGTTACAAATATATGTAGCAAAACAAATACAAATATGATGGAAGACACATTCATTACAAATCTCCACCTTGTCTTTCATCAAGCTCCACCTGGAACGAATGAGA
>JAMKQA010079226.1:0-12273 GCA_024699735.1 Posidonia australis
TCCCATGCATGCATTCATCCATTTGTGGTTTTCCTCGTCTTTCCCTAAAAGACTAGGTGGCGACTCCTTTTCTTTTTCTTTTATCCTATCCTTGCGCCTTCGCCATCCATTGGCATGGCTGTGGTCTCCTCCCTACCCCTCCTTCTCTCCGGGTCGGGCACGCGCGGTCACACATACAATCAGGCAGATGTCCAGATTACAAGGAGATTACAACATATCTCAGAGAGTTACAGAATCAACTATTCATCCTTACCCTCAACTACATCTCCCGAAGACCTAGCGCCTGAAGCTGAAATGGTGAATACCCGTCCCCTAATCGACTGCTGTGGTGTGCTTCCTTCCTTCTTAGGTGGTTCCGGACAGGATCTCTGAACGTGTCCTGCCTTCCCACAATTATAGCACACCACTGGAGCTAAGGTCCGCCTAGGTTGGGGACAATATGCCGCTACGTAGCCCACCTGACCACAGTTGAAGCACTGGTTCCCACCGGGAGCACTGGACCCTGTCTGACTGAAGCCAACTCTGCTACTCCCAGCAAAACTCCACCGACCCGTAGAGGAAATACTGGATCTCGCCTTCTGCTTCTTCTCAAGGCTACCTGAACTACTGGCACTTGGAGGACTGGAGAAAGAGAACTGGGAGGTAAAAGAAGACTTACCCTTCCCTTTGGGACGACTCTCCATAACTTCTGATGCTCTGCCTCGAAGCGGTAAGCCATCCCAACCATGTCCTCCTTAGTCTGGCACCAACAGCCCATCACTTTCACCTGTAGCCCTGGGTTCAAGTCGTCTAGAAACCTCTGCGCCCGCTCCTCCTCAGACTCATGGGCAGAAGCAAAACGTTCCAGCCGAGCGAACTCAGTCTCATACTCGAGCACCGACATTGTGCCCTACTCCAGACTCCGGAAATCTCGACGAAGCTGCTCCTTCACATGAGTGGGAAAATACTTGTCATAGAAGGCCATCTTGAAATCCTTCCATTGGATGCTAACAGTAAATGAGTTCGGGAACTTCAGTCGCCTCACAGACTTCCACCACCTATTTGCCTCACCATCCAGCAGATAAGTCGCCAGACGCACCCAATGCTCCTCCGGGCACGCCATGCTCTCCAGCATCTTCACCACCTTCTCCAACCAGGCCTCGCTCTCATCAGCACTGACCTTGACCTTGAATGATGGTGGACGAAGCTTCGTGAACTAGATCAGCCACGGGTCACCCGACGGCTCACTAGCACTACTCTTGCTGAACGCGTGAGAGATCTTGTGTGCCAAACTCCTAAGTTCCGCATGAACTGCCTTCCATCCGCCTAGATACTCTCGGGGCTCGGCCTCCTCGACAGGGACTTGCCCTTACGACCACGAGGAGGCATCCTGCTGGAGAAATGGCAAAGTACCTGCACCATAGACAAAACAACAACCAGAAAACCCCGACGAAAAATTATGTGCAGACTCTACCATGCATGCAAAACCTATGGAGTCTCTATACTGGATACCTTAGGTGTAGTGCAACCTAGTGAACCTGGAGCATGGATACCAAACAATAACGCCCCACATTTTCCACAATAATTTAAAACAAATTAAATTACGGGAAAATTAAAGTCAAATAGAAAATATCTAACTACTAGGAACCTGTGTGTGCGGCTAGGAGACTCTAGACTATATGCACTACGCTAAACCAACCGTATGTCTGCACCTGTAAACCAAAACCACAAGAAAACCACATGAGTGACAGGAATCACCTAGTACGCACCCCGAGAAAAATGACGAAAAACAAAACCTTAATTGATTTTCTTTTCAATTCATTTCGCACACCATTTACTCAAAACCACACAAAATAGGCCCACACCGGCCAAAACCACAATCGGGGCTCTACTAGCCCAAAACTACAAGCAAAGGCCCTCAATGGCCAAAACCACACACAGTGTGTTGGGAAGCCCGACGCTAGGCAACTGAACTCTGGCCACACGTAGTCCACCGAGGAGCGATCACGGCATTCTGCACTGCCATGATGAAGGCCACCCTGTGTCGGAGTGTTCACTGTCCTATGATTCTCCCTCTCTAGAGAACCCTCAAAAAGCCAACCCTTCCTTGGGAAGGCTGTCCTGTCTCTTAGGACGCTACCAGCTATGGGACACGTGTCCAACCTGCATTGGCCACCACATGGTATGCCTCCTCACGGCGTCCTCCACACACGGTGCTTAGGAGGGAGTATCATACCTCCATACCCGACGACACCCGAGCCTCAGTGCTTGCAGCGATAGTAGGAGTATCATACCTCCCCGTCATGTCACAAGACACCACAACCCGCGGACCACAACCTTAGCGTCGAGACGATAGTCAAGGAGTCTCATACCTCTAGTACTCGACGTCCCTCAGCCTCAGGTATCTCGGCCCCCAACCTCGACCAGGGTGTCGCCCGCCACCACCCAAGAATGTCGTCACATTCTCTGGTCCCAACGACACGGTCCCACACTGTCTCGGGCTGCACACAGAAAATCTGGAAAACCATTTTCCAAAACAGGCTAACAATCCTTTTGAAATCATTTTCCAAAACTATTTTATTTCTTTGGAAACTCTTCCAAAACATCGACAAAATGACACATTAGGTGTCCCGAGGGACCACCACTGACGGCCCACAATCCCATCTTACAAGGACAATACAAATCAATCCGAAAAACCACTGCATTAAAATATATTTTCCAAAAATCCAGGAAAAACCCAAAAATGCCTGGCAGACCTGCGCATGTGGAGCGAGCATCTGGCCCGTGCCCCTGGCACTTTCATCTGAAAGCCAATAGAGTGGACTATGGGCCAGAACCGTTGCCGAATCCATGCATGTGGCCCGCGCAATCGGCCCGCGCCCCCAGTTTTCTGTCAGAATTCAGATGGGCTGCAGCAGGGCACCTAGAAATCGCCTAGGGTGGGAGCTCCGATCGGACCCCCCAAACAACCACCAAAAAACTCGAATAAAACATATGTGGTAGATCCTCAAGTCTACTCCAAAACCCAACAACCAAAACTGAAATCCATTCACCATGCATCAAGATACAAAATCGCAAAGACATAAGTGTCAAAATGACCAAAATCTCAACCACCGACATAAATACCCATAAAAACCACAATAAATTTTCAAAAATTCTAAAACATTAAATTTAGCCTAGATTACATGCATCCTAGGCATTTCTACCATTTTACATGATTTCTACACATTAAATTAGGGATACATACCTGAAATGAGCTCCGACGATCTCCAACCGACTCTAGTGAATTCCGGAGGCCCCGTATGTCCACTACCACCCCACGACCTCTGGGACATCGCTTTGGAGCTTCCCAGGCCGCCATGAGCCACCACCGCACCTTTGCTTCTCTCCCTCTCTCTCTCTCTCTCCGTCGGCACACAAATAGAAGAAAACATGGGAGACAGGGGAGGATGGGGGGAAGGAGAAGGGGTGGGGAAGGGAAGAGGTGTGAGGAAGAAGGGAAGGCGGGGAAGGAGAAGATGCACGCCCGAGGAGGAGGAGTGCGGTGCGGGCGACCTATAAAGCCTGCACATGCAGTAGCTGGGAGCGTGCTCACCTGCACTTCTCAGCCATTGATACCCTGCATGAGCACACCGGCCACTCCGCCCAACCACCAACCACAACCAACGGCCCACGAATTCGGGCCCCACGCCGACCCCACACCTGGGCCCCACATGCACAGTGCCAACCATGCATCGGGACATGCAAATAGAAGCCGACCCACTAGGTCTAAGCCCAAAAGCACAAAACCACACAACGGGCTTCGGAACAGTAACACCCGTCCAAGAAATAAATTCATAAAATGTAAATAATTACCAAATTGAATTTTACGGGTGTTACATGTTGTGAGCATGTTGAATCACCTCAGTACTTCTCGCTTGAGGCTCTTGAAGAAAATGTATACTGTTGACCATTGTCATGCTAATAAGGCAGGCCATCTATGGTAAAAGTGGCTAGATGGTTGCTTGGATCACCCTTTCTGTCATACTTCTATATCTTGGGCATTTTGAATCCAGGCAGAAGAATGAAAGAAGGGATCCTTGAGGTGTCAAAGCCAATCGATGCTCTTGATGTGACCCTTACTTCTACCAGCGTGTTAGAGATCATCCTCTTGATTTCCAAACATGGGAGGGTCGACTTCCCCTAGCCCTGGTATCCTTGAACTTGGTGGAACGATTATTGTTGAGGAGTATCATATTGGGGAGGGAAGGAGAGTTGTGCTCCAGCGGTTGGGTTGCCCTTAGGTGATGATGTGAGTGATAGCTCAGTGGAGATTGTGCAATCTATTGGGAGGAAGGGTTGACTGGTGTTGTAGGGTACAACATGGAAGGATGTGTGAATGGGCCTTGTGTTGGGAAATTGACTATTAGGCTTGGTGGCACTATGTACGTATGTCCCATGGGAGGTGTGGCAATTGGGCTCCAGTGATAGTTTAGAGAAGAAGGTCCATGGATATTTGGAACTTGTGGACTAGAGGGATTATGATGGGCAATGGATTGGTGGGCTTGATTAGAGGTACCTATGGAAAATTGATGTGAGTTGATTGATAGTGGAACACTTTAAGGTTGGAATTGGCTCATCTCTTGTCCCTCTTCTCCTCCTCTTTGTTCATGTGACTGGCCTCCATATGAAGTTGGGGTGTTGAAGAGGTCCCCATGCTGACCCATGGAACTACTTGCTTGACCCGCAGATGTTGAGGTGGCTGACATGTTGAAGTAGCTGGTGTGTAGATGGATCGCTTTTGCCATTATGGACCAGCTTCCTTTGTGGATCTTCTTCTTAGGATATTACAAGTTCTCAAAGAAAATACAGACTCTTGTAAAAAATTACAGACTAACCTTTTACAAGTTTCTAGAAAAGAGGATTACAGACTCAAAGTAAATGGTATAAAAATGAGAATAAATGATTACAACTTTGTTTAATAAAGTAAATGACGACCCAAGCCTCTGTTTCAGTGTCCCTGTAACCTGTATGCAATCACATACAAACCACCTTACAAACAAGGCACCTAGAACGTGGTCTGCCTAACATCACCTATGGGAGCAACGCCAGGACTCGTTGCTGGTTCAATTGGTGGCGAACAACGACGTCGATCAAATAGGCGACTAGTCTGCCTGTCCTTTCCAGTGGTTGAAATCTATCCTTGACAGATCATGCCAAATAAGTTGATTAACCAAACAGGTTTTCAGACAAAAAGTGGATTTTACTTGTTAAAATAGTTAATTAATCCTACGTTCTCTCAACTTGTTAGGTTCCTAGGGCAAGGGGGTAAGGCTTTCTTCAGGGATTCTAGGATTACACAGTATGGCTCTTCAAGTACCACTCTTGGGGCCTAATCTACGGGTTTGTCTCCCTAAAGATAGACCCACAACCTAGGATTCTGTCCTTAGGATCGATTTCCTAGCAAATCATAAAGCAATAAATAAATATCAAATAATAAAGTATATTACTGACTCAAGGAGAGAGATGGAGTCAGAAATATATCCCTAGGACACCTTAAGTTCTCAATCCAATGATCGCAATCAAGCATAGAGTATAAGACACACTACAAGAGAAACAGGATTTTGCGAGGACACTTTTCCTCACGAAGTCCTCACTGAGTCCTCGTTAAGTCCTCGTCACAACAATTAGTGAGGACTTAACGAGGATTAATTATTCACGGAGCTAAATAACTCGTTAAATCAATATTGCGAGGACATATCCTCGCAATGTGCTTGTCTAATATTAGCGAGGATATTATGAAGAGATATTTCCTCGTAATGTCCTCCTTATATCCTTGTAGTATCTTCAGCAAATGCTTGTTAAATATCTTGATATTGTATCCTCGTTCCAATTTTAACGGCGAAATTGCGAGGATATAGCGAGGACATTGTCAAGAAATGCCCTCGCAATTGGCTCGCTAAGTGCTCGTTAAATAAAACAAAGCACGTTATTTTTGCGACATACTGAGGAAATGTCCTCGCTAATACTGGGCAGTAAAGAAAAAATAAAACAATACATTACAAAATTGAACCTGCTAAAATTTAAATTCATATACCTAGTAAAATGACATTCAAATACATTCACAAGTATATTAAATTACACATATATAGATTTTATAAAAAAAAGTTTCAATTGATCATACAACATAAGATTTCACACATCCAAAGTTTTTACAAAAAAGTAGCTAATACAACATTGAAATATCTTAATACAAGTCAGTAAATATAATACAAGTCAAAACGATATATTACATATCACTTTCTTCGGGAACCAACTTGCTTTCCTTTATCTTTTGAGGATGATGCATGGATGGAGTGACGACGACGTGTATACTCCTCGTAATCCTTCTCATCATCACTTGTCAAATCAATTTTTTGCTCGTTCGTATATCTTCTTATTATAAAAAACAAACTTAAAATATATTATAATAAACAATGATTAAATTATATATTGAATTCAACATGATAATTTATATATATCAAAAATTTTAAAAGTAAATCAAATTTTACCTTACAAGTCTATCCTCTAAAGCATGTATTTCATCTCTTATTTTAGTCCTTACTTCATTCCTTATTTCATTCCTTATTTCTGAGCGAATGTCGGCTCTGAAACCTTTTAATGTAATTGCCATCTGTGACAACTAAGAACTGAAGTACTCTGAATCAAATGAAGCAAAACCCTGAGGCATAGGACGATGCTGCCCAGTAGAAGCCGTAGAAGAACCAATAGTCGTATCTTCTGAGTAGTATAGATCCAAATCACCCAAACTTTGCTTTCTTGATGAACTACCCATGTTCCTTTCTATTGAAACTTGCTTCCAAAGTTTCTTGTCAAAGGCTGAGTGTTCATCAACGTTATCGTCTTCATATTTTTCTTGATATAAGAAGGTGTACCTATCCTGTATAAATAAATACAAGAACATAGTTAAAGATAATATAAAATATAAGTGCATATTATTAAAATAATAGTAATCATAACCATTATTACTTACAAGTACATTCTTTGCACTCTGGGTTGACCAAACATGCTCTGACCCACTAATGTGGGATGCAGTCCACCACTCTGCTACTGTAGGTTCCCTACATAATTTAGTGGCCTGCAACAAGAATAATCATAGACTGACAGATAGTTCTTGGTTGTAATAATTAGTGCTTGGTTGACAAATAAGGAGTCCGATTTGAATGTCATTCCAAAGGTTCCAATTGAAATGCTTATAAAAGGGCTCACAATTGCCAGAAGTGCATTATGATACAAAACATAACTCGTTTTAAATAGCATTAATCCCAAGATTTTGATATTAACAAGTGATAACTCACAGGTTAAACAAAAAGAGAATACCAAAATTATAAAACATATAAGCAGATTAGCTGAGGCACATGTTTAATTTAAAAAATTTTATGACATTGACACTTGTAATATGGTGTCTATTTCATTTGTTGTGCTTTGCTTGCCTTTGTTCAATTTCCATAATGTATTTTTGTGTTTCTTACTTGGTTGAGTTTTGCACACATTTATAAACGAAGTTATCTATGTTTGCTCAAGACATGTCTTGCTCAAAAAACTTGAAAACCATGAGGAGAGTCTCTATATGCTTGTTTGATGTAGAAAATTGTGCATAAATGTTTTCTTGTTCAACTTTTCATATGTTTAACCAACTTTAGCAACAATCTTATCATAAAAATAATTGAATTGTGACCAAACATCACCCTGGTAGAAAGGTAGTCAAGTTCCTATTTTTGCAAGTTTGCCACCAAATATGACCTCTTCTTGAAAGAACTTCATTATTTTTGTAAAAGATTGAACAACTACGTTTGAAAAATTAGCAGGTATAAAATATATAGCATCTACTTCCTTTTCCCATTATCAACCACTTCAAGAATTGAAGGGGTCTCATTATTGAATTCATTAAACCACTCAATAAGCAAAAGATTTCAACGACTTGTAGGCCATTAATCATTTATATCATTAGAATCACGAACCATGTATGGCACACATTTTATTAGAAAGAATGCGTGGTTCAATGAGAAGCGAACTTCAAACAATTGAAGAAAAAGACAGATTAAGATACAAGTTAGAAGACTAATATCCATCAAACCAAGGATTTTATTGAATTGTTTAAAAAAAAAGGGAAAGAGTTTATGCTACAACTTGGAATATTTTTACAGCATCCACAATTTTTTTAAAAATAATTATAAAAGTCATAAGCATATAATTCTGATCCATAACTTTAATTTTGGATCACAATTTTTTGAAATTGATATAAACAAGGTCGATAAAGTAAATTAATATAAAAATATCCTTATCAACTCAGCTCGAAGATTGTTGTGACTTCTTCATTCGCTTGTAGAACAAATTTCTTGTTTTCCATAGTTTGACTTCCCAACCGTGGACCTTTTTTGGAACTCTGTGTCTGTGGGAAAAAGATGACAGAGTCCATTCCACCTAGATTTAACATTAATCGATAATATATATGTTACTCCTCACATATACAACAATAAAAACATCTGAAATTTAATATAAATATTAATCACCTCTCTGGTGTACACCAATACGGAGGAAATGCCTTGACTGCTTGATAATCATCGTGAGGCTCAGGACATTTTGCCAAGGCATTTACTCGTGCCCTATAATAGATACCATTCATCCTTTTCTTAATTAATTTTGTAAAAGGCTCACAATAATCCTCCTTGGTATATCCAGATGAAAGTGTAACCTTACTCTGTATAAATCTAACATCATTGTCAATTTAATATACTAATTGTTTAACTTAAAAATAAAATAAAAAAATAATTACCAATAGCACATCAAACATTCTTTCTTTCTCATCTGGATGCAAATGTGACCACCGGTACTCGATGGTCGATGCATAAGATCTAAAATTTTTTGTGATCTCTGATGAGATTCTATGACTCTTCTTGAACTCACTGCAAATAAATCAAGGTAGGTACGGAAAAAGAAGTATTCCATGTTGACTAACACCAAATTAAAAAAAAAGTTACTCGTCTGAGTCAAGCTCCAGAAGAGGTCGTGGTCTCTGAGAAACTTGAGCATATCATCCTTGCTGTTGTTGTTGTTCTTGTTTTTTATCAATCAAATTAAATATTTGTCAATAATTATATTTAATTTAAAGACTTAAAAAGTATAATTTCATTATATTATTTACCTGCTGCAACTGGATAGGGAGACAACTCAGGCTGACATGGCGTGCAGTACTACTCTATGGAGTAATACTATGCCTAAACACTGGAGGAGAGGTGGGAGCCTCAACCAAAGTGGTCGGAGGTGTCCATCCAACCTCAGGTGGTGTCAGACCCCGTGAACGAATGAAGTCAAGCAACTAAGCACTCGTATAAGCACTAAGATCAATCTCTTGGTTCTTCTGATGAACCACGTTCACCGGAACTACTAGAGTGTCAGCCGCCTCTACCAAATCCGGCCATCTAATACCGTAAACAATACATTAAAAAATTCATATAAGATTCATGCAATTTACTGGATAAACATTATCCAAAAATGATTACCATATCAAAATTACTTGATGATACTTACAAGCACAATCACAACGACAATGCTCAACAAGAAAGCCATGATGAATCTGAATTGAAATTAAGTTGTTAGTTTTCAAAAAAGTTATTAATTAGTTGATATATATCAAAATTAAATAACAGATCAATATTTCACTATCAGTATAGAATGCAAGTGTAGAACGAGTTTACTAAGTAAATTAAAGAAGATATTTACCAAAATAACAATAAAATATCCTTAATCTTCGTCACTATAGTCAATGTTTTCTTCTTCTTCATTTTCATCATCATCTTCTACAAACGTTCTTTCTTCATCCTCAACTTCCTACAACACTGAATTTGATGGAATTATAGAGATTTGATCTAAAGCATGGTCTACAACTATCGGTTGTGGATGCTCATAGTCAAGTTGATACAAGTCTTAAAACTTGTCATTCGTAGCATCATCGGCCATAGTAATGTAAGTACATGCTTTGATCTTTATTACACTGAAAGATTCATCTTTCTTCCTCTTTCTTGAAACTTGAGGTACATAACAAACTTGATCTGCTTGTGAAGCTAATACAAATGGCCCGAATCTCTTCAAGTATTTAGTTGATACAACATCTACAATATCATGCTTAATATCGTGTATGACTCCTTCTTTAGGGTCATACCAATTACAAAGGAACAATATCACTTTATTTGCATCAATGTATTCCAACTCGAGAATCTCTTTTAAGATACCATAATAGTCAATATGGTCTTCTCCATAACAAGATCCATTCACCATAACCTCTGAATTTTGAGTAGTCAATCCCCCACTATATTCTTGTGTGTGAAATCGATACCCATTTGCAAAGCAAGCTCCATACGACTTTACTTGAAAAATAGAACCATAACCTAAGTCTTGTAAGAGCTTTGCTTTAGACTAGGATCAAGTTGGTTTACATGATTACTAAATCACTTAGGAAATGTGTTCCTAAATAACTCCAAGACATCATCATCTTTTAGACTAGGACGGTCGACCATTAATTGTTCTCTAAATAGCCTGCACTTGAAATTTTAAACATAGTAAGATAATTTATTATCAAAATTTATTGAATGAACATATCAAGAAAGATGGTGAAAAATACTTGACAAAAGGTTCGACTTCATCGTAATTATCAAGAACATATAACTCTGCAGCATCTTTCTCTCTCTAGATGAGTAGATGTTCTTTCACCTTTCCAAAAGGACGAACACTAGAATAAAAGATAGAAAGTATATCGTCTTGTTCTTCAACTCCCAAATCATTGTTCCTCTGTACTCGATTATGCATTGTTTCAACATCTGATGAGAAATATCTTGAGCAAAAGGTGGCAACTTCTTCGTAGATATATTGTGCACTTATTGAACCTTCCACTCTATTTTTATTTCAAACTTTTCGTTTCAAGAAAAACATGTACCTATTAAAAAAGTAGATCAATTAAATAAACGATCTTCGAATAACAAAAAAGAAACAAACTTTCTTTATCACTAACTTGTACCTCTCGAAAGGATACATCCATCGATATTGCACTGGTCCACCCACTTTGGCTTCGTAAGGTAAGTAGATCATGAGATGTTCCATTGAGTCAAAGAAGATAGGCAGAAATATCTTCTCAAGATTACACAATATGAGAACAATATTTCCCTCTAAAATTTCCATGTCTTTCACAGATAATTTGGAGGAGCAAATGACCTTGAAGAATTTACTTAGATTTGTAAATACATCTACAATGGGCTTAGGCAACAAACCTCGAAATGCAAGGGGAAGTAATCTCTCCATAAACACGTGACAATCATGGCTTTTCATTCCCTTGAAAGTATATTTCTTGAGATCTACAATTTTTGATATATTTGATGCATATCCATCTGGAAATTTCAAGTTGTTGACCCACTCACACACTGCCTTTATCTGATTCTTATCGAGTGTGTACTTTTCCTTTGCCATTTCAATTTTTCCATTAGCATGTTCTATCAAGTGCAAATCCTTACGACTACAAACCAACTTCAAATCTCTACGTGCATTCTCTGTGTTCTTTGTCTTGCCTTTGGCATCCATTACTGTGTAGAACACATTGTCAAATACATTCATCTCGATATGCATGACGTCTAAATTATGTCTAATTAAGAGCTTAGACCAATACGATAACTCCTAGAATATGTTGATCTTCGTCCAATTGTGAGTGTTCCCAAATCCTTCTAATGTTTGTGGACCAACATCATGGCCAAAAATGATCTGTTCAAAGTTTAAAAGTCGATTAAAGACTTGCTCTCCCGTCAACTTGGGAGGTGAGTTAGAAAGTTCGATTTTATTCTTCTTAAAAACTTGTTTCTGTCTTCGATATGGGTGGTCCATGGGCAAGAATTGACGATGACAGTCAAAGAAACATGGCTTTCGACTATATTGAAGTTGCAATGATTTTGTGTGTTCCATACAATGAGGACAGCTCATCTTTCCATCTCCAACCAGACAACATCCCATATACAGGAAAATCACTTATAGTCCAAAGCAGAGCAACTTTCATGTTAAACGTTTGTCGCTTGCTTGCATCATATATCTCAACCCCAGTGTCCCAAAGCATCTTTAACTCGTCTACAAGAGGCCTCAAGTACACGTCAATGTGTTTTCCAGGATGACTTGAACTAGGAATAAGCAAAGACAAAAACATGTACGGCCTCTTATTACACATAGAAGGAGGTAGATTGTATGGTGTGATCATAACTGGCCAACAAGAGTAATCTT
>JAMKQA010079227.1:0-14852 GCA_024699735.1 Posidonia australis
TATAGATATATATATATATATATATATATATATATATATATATATATATATATATATATATATATCATTTAAAACATAAAACATCTCAATACAGGATTAGGGCTTGGATCGATAGACTGATATGGAACGATCGACTGAACCTGTGCTTAGGGCACCAGATCGGCAGACTAAAAAACCACACGGTCTACCAAAATACCCTGACTTAGTACGCTAAAAATGTCTGGTCGACCGAACTAGGAATTCTATTAACACTCATATAACACTAGTAATTCGTTTTGTAATTATTTACATTTTTAATGAATTTATTACTAGACGGGTGTTACTGTTCCGAGGCTCATCTGTGTAGTTTTGTGATTTTGGGCTTGGGTCTCATGGGTCAGCTTTTGTTGCATGTCCTTGTGCGTGGTTGGCACTGTGCTTGTGGGCCTGGGTGTGGGTCCATGTGGGGCCCTCGTTTGTAGACCGGTTGGTGGGAGTGATTGGTGCGGTGGGTTGTTGGCTCGTGCAGGAGGTCGGTGGTTGCACTGTACATGCATGCATGCAACTATCACCCTCGGCGCATTTATATTTGCGGCTATCAACCTCCTTCCTCCGCACCTCTCCTCCTCTTTCTTCGTGCGTCTTCCCTCCTCCTCCCGTGCACCACTCCTTCCCCTCCCTCACTTGTCTTCTCCTTCTCTCCCACTCTCCCCATTCACCCCCACCCTCTTTCTCCCTCTCCCCTAACTCTTCCCCACGTCCTTCCCTGTTTCTTCCTTCTCCCCTGTTGGTGTGCTCGAGAGTCACCAAAGACGTGCGATGGCATGCGACGGTTTGTGGCTGGTCGTGGGAGTTCCGGAGCGGTGTCCCTTAGGTCGTGGTGCGGTCAAGGACGTGTGGAGTTGTCGAAGTTGGCCAGAGATCGGAGTTGGATCGTTAGAGAACTCGTTAGAGGTACGCACCTCCAACCAATGAATAGAAAGCATGAAATTGGTAGAAAGTGATAGGAATGCATGAAATCAAGCTAAATTTACTTCCCTAGAATTTATTGTGATTTTATGAGAATTTATTGTGGTATTTACAGTGTTTTATGACGATGGTTGTGGTTTGGGTCCTTTTGACCCTTCTGTCTTTGCGCATTTGTATCTTGTTGCATGATGAATGGATTTTGGTTTGTTTGTGTAGATTTGGAGTAGACTTGTGGGTCTACATCTTATGTTTTATGTGTGATTTTTGGTGCTTGTTTTGGGGGTCCGATCGTCAGTCCCATTTGGGTGATTTTGAAAAGTGGAGCTTCGGGCCTTTTTCTGGTTTTCGCAAAAAACAACATACTGAACCATTTCGGTATGCCATTTTTTTGTGAGATTAGGTCCTCTGGTCGAACTTCGGTCATCTGATTTTGGACGATCGACCAAATCAATAGATTTCGGTCGACCAAGCCAAATCGGTCTACAGATCCAGTGGTTTTCAGCATACCTAACCTATTTCAGCATGTCGAATTAGAGCCCAGCTGTTTTTATAAAATGTGTTTTACATGGGTTCTCAGATTGGTTTGTGTTGTCCAATTGAGATGGGATTGTGGGTCGTCAATGGTGGTTCCATGGGACACCTGATGTGTCATTTTGCCAAGGTTTTGAAAGAGTTTCCAAAGATATAAAATGGTTTTGAAAATGATTTCAAAGAGATGGTTGGGCTGTTTTGGAAATTGGTTTTCCTAGCTTTCATGTGTGCTGGCCGAGACACTGTGGGACTGTGTCGTCGGGACCAGGGAATGTGACATCATTCTCGGGTAGTCGGGCACGTCTCCCTTGTTGAGGTCGGGGGCCAAGAGACGGAGGCGAGTGTTCGTTGAGTCTTGGAGGTAAGATACTCCCTGACTATCGTTCACGAGGCTGAGGTTGAGGTCTGCAGGTTGAGGTGTCTTATGGCATGAAGGGGAGGTATGATACTCCTATTGTCGCTGTGAGCATTGAGGCTCGGATGTCGTTCTGTGTGGAGGTATGACACTCCCTCCTGAACGCCATGTGGAGGATGCCGTGAGGAGGTGTACCTTGTGGTGGTCAGTGCGGGTGGGACACGTGCCTCGCAGTTGGTAGCATCTTGAGAGACAGGATTGCCATCCCAAAGAGGGATTGGCTTTGTGAGGGTTCACCAAGTGAGGGAATTACGGGACGGTGTTTGCTCCTACATAGGGTGACAGCACCATGGCAGTGTAGTGCACTTCGGTGGCTGCTTGTCGCCAGAGTTGGTTGCCTGGTGTCGAGCTTCCTGACTCACTGTGTGTAATTTTGGCCATTGAGGGCCTTGCTTGTTGTTTTGGGCTAGTAGAGCCCCTGTATGCTGTTTTGACCTATGTGGGCCGCATTTGTCGTGGTTTTGGGCTTGGTTGATCGGTTTTGGTTGTTTTGAAGAAAATGATTGCAAAATGATTTTAAGGAAAAATTAATATAGTTATGTTTTCTGCTATTTTCGTGGGTTGCGTGTTGGGTGACTTTTGTCACTCACGTTTTCTTCGTGGTTTTGGGTTGTAGGTGCAAGCATGTAGACAGGTTTTAGCATAGTGCATATAGTCTAGAGTCTCGTAGCCGCACACACAGGTTCCTGGTAGTCGATATTACTATTTAGCTTCTAATTTCCTATAATTTAATTTGTTTTAAATAATTGTGAAAAATTGGGGGCGTTACAACCTAAGACTTCCAGAACAACAAAACAAATGGATTTGGTCGACTAAACCATGGGTTAAGGGGACAATTTGCAACAAAAATGACATATCGAAATAATTCAGCATGTCAAACTAGGCGATAGTAGGGCATCCTAAAATAAGACCCAAAATCCAATCATACAAACCCCCCACACAAACCATGCAAGCGATATATCAAATGAAGAGATCTTCTAAACCAAACAAGCAATACAGAGATTCAACAAGCAGATCTTGATAAATCAATAGAAAACACAAAGGGGGAACTATTCACCCTACCCAATAAATACGACCATAAATGGCCCACAAATGTTAAATAAATGCAATAAAATTTACTACAATTACGAACACACTATCATGCACCTCGGAATTAAATTGGAAACAAAAAAGAAGCCCACACCTTAGTCCTTAGGCCTGTTAAAAAGTTAAAAAGATCGTGGACAAGATGATTATTCATTTTATTTCGCTACTACTAGCCGAGAAGATCAACACCAATAGGAAAAAAATGAAAGGCTTGCAGGTAAATAGTCTATAGTTTTCGTCGCCTACCATAGTGGCATCGATATATATCGCCTGTCCAGCAATGACGGGACATGGCACCCTAAGGCTAGGCAATTGAAACTATAGGAGATATATTCACTAGAAAAAAACAAGATAAAAAGGTTTGGTCATCGCGAAAACCTAAGTGCATGACTTTAAGACTTAAAACTACACCTAATATCTAAAAATAAATGAAAAGAAGGGAAAATTTTCTTATATTGCATGGGGGTTGGCTTAAATCGGTCCCACCGTGATCGTCAATTTTCTATGGATGTGAAAAATGACTGGTGTTGTAGGTTGTCATTGCTCCACGTACTTCGATGACTTTTGTGTGATCACCACTTGTCCTTTGTTATGCCTGTTGACAAGACACCTTATGGGAGTTGCAGTTGATGTGGTTGTGTGAGTTCTCGATTCACTTGGTCGACGGCAGGATGCTGCCCAGCAACGTCCTCGTGTTCATATAGTATCCTTTCCTTCAAAACAAACAAGAAAAAAAAACAAATGAAAATGGATTAGACAAGTGAAGTAAACAAATAACAAAAAGATAACAAAAGGAAAAAATATAAACATGCAACTAAATACTAACCTGGGGGTGATTTCCTGCATGCATATGCCATGGGCTATATTATGCCATGTAATGGATTTATGTTAATGGAAATGCAATAAAAGAAAAATACTCCCTTTCACGGTGAATAGGTAGAAGATTTCGGATTCAGCGCATGCGGTGAATCAAAGGCCAAATGGCAAGAAATCTGCCATGTCAACTAGTCGTCGGTCCATGTGGCAGTGAACTATTAAAAAGGCATAATTTTGAAAAACAAGATCATAAAATATCCATTACGAATCTATTATCTAATATTGACCAAATCAATCTTGAAAAATCATACTCGCAATTGAAAGATATTTTAAAATAATTTTCAAATTCAAAATCCACTTAAAATGTTAAGTAAATTGGATTTGAAAATCAAATTTTTAATAATTACGAAAAACTCAAATAAAATCAATGATGTATTTGATTTAAAATAGATTGGCAATCATTTGGATATTTTGGATTTTATCTTTATTTTTTAGAATTATCAATAATTAAATATAAGTTATAACAATAAAATGTGATAACTTATCATAAAATCTTATTTTTGGTAAAAATAAAGATAAGTGATCTTAATTATCAAGTCATCCGAATTTCAATAATTTTTTGGATTATTTTTCATTTATAATTATTTACATGATATGCATAGATATCTAATTGTTAGAAAATTATAGAAATTATAATAATTATGGGAAAAATCATAATAACATTTATAAATATCTCAAATATTATATTAAAGCCCAGGATGACAAATTATCTGGAGAGAAAAGTTCAAGATTCTCGTTGCCTATACATGCGACGACGAGACTCGTAGCCTGTAAATGTGGCAACTAGTCTTGTCGCCTCTCAAGGTAGCAACTAGTCATGTCACCTCTCAAGATGGCAACTAGTCTTATCACCTCTCAAGGTGGTAACTTTTTTGGTGTTTCTGCAGTTTTCCCCACTATCTTTTTGTTTAATCCACATAGATGATTAAAAGTCTGGAAGTACTTCAGAAATCTCATGATATCACAAAAACATTTTCTTTAATATTAAAATACTCAAGGGACTCGAACCTACTACTAGTTCAAGTGGGTAAGCTTTGCCACAACAATTGACCTTGAATCAAGTAAAATTAGAAATGTTTTTAGTGAAGTCATAAAAAATCTGGAAAATATATTATAGATCCTTTAGCCATGTGACCTGGGGCGCCTCAAAGGTTTCTATCCTAGATGAACTCTAAGAAATGCGAAAATGGGATATCTATAGATGCCTCTCCTTGGAGTTGTTCTTGGAACAAGATCGACTCCAAGGTAAGAAAGATATCCCCCATTGAGCATTTCCTGAAATGGGGAGCTCATTCTCAAACAATCCACTACAGGGTTCCAAAAAGAAGTCTACACCTATTGGTTTCGGGACATGATCGCACAGCCGAAAGGTGAGAAAGATGAATAGACTTGGTTTCAGGACATGGTTGTACAACTGAGTGGTTCGATAAACTAAGGGTGTCGTCATATTGAAGGCTCAGACATGGAGGAGTCAAGCTGGGGCTATGTGTCATAGCCAATGTTAAGTCTTTTCAACCATGTAGAGTGTCACTTCAACAAGGCAAAACGATGATGACTGTGGGGGAGATTACCCAATCGCTGGTCGAAAAGAAAAGGGAAATTAAAAGATGTCATCATATTAAAGTCTCAAGCATGGAGGGGTCAAGCCGGGGCTATGTGTTGCAGCCGGTGTCGAGATCTGTCAACCTTGTAGAGTGACACTTCAATGGGGCGAAAACTAAGATGACCTTGGGGAAATTACCCGATCGTTTGTGGATTAAAAATGATAATTGTTTGTGGATTGTTTGAGAGTTTACTTGGATTGGAATATTGAATTGGATAGGTTGGGACATGAATAAGGCTTTAGGAGAATTACAGGTTCTAAGGGTTTCTAACACACTTGAAGAACATTTCTCCGTCAACACTCCACTTCCAATGCATGAGTCCTAAATGCATGGATGCATGATTCAAGCAAACAAAATGTAAATGCATGGACAATCATTCAATGCAATGAATGGTCCATATGGCAAGTTAGGCTGGCAGGGCATGGGTGGTCTTTAGCCATAAAGACATATGCAGAATGCATGGATGTAATTCGTTGTGGTCAAGTGCTTTCCATCTTTGAGTGTGACCAATACTCTTAGGAAAGGATCGTCGTCCCACAACTCGAATTGATAAGTAAAGGAGTTCTATGAATAAAGAACTAGGTGGGGGAGTGAACCCTTCCTTTGCCAAACTAGGGTTTACCTCTTAGTCAGAGTAGTGTGTCTGTGTACACTTTTGGGACTCCAAAGGCAAGAGTTCGTTCTTGGCAGGACTTCTTGTAATGCCATGGCTGGACTTGATGTAGCCTTACAGTTGGGCTTGATGTACTAACACGTGGTGGGGGATTATACCTACACACTTAATAAACAAGTTAGTAATCAAAAAGGGTATACCTTTCCCTACCTCAAAAGTGTTGGCTAAGTTGCCTAGGAAAAGTACAGTAATGCTATCCTTTACTCCCCTATACTTAAGATTAGGTGGAGGGAATTAGTCTTGGCCTTAGCTGAGATATGGAAAATCGGAGCCCAATGGACGCCGATGGTGAGTTATTCATGGATGCTCTAATGATCATTGCGGGGCAATGTCTTTGTGGAGAAAAACACACTTAAGCCATGAAGGCATGCTTGAGTAAGATGTTTAACTCTATAACCTGGTGGATAGATTATTGCATCATCGGCCAAACTAGTTCTAGTTTCCTTACTTACTATGTTTCCACTAGTAGGTAAGGTGGATGGCACTATGTATTATATTTTTGGCTTTTTTTTGTTTTTATGATTTTTTTTTGGATTTTTAGATTTTCTAACTTTTTTTGGATTCTTTGGAATTTTCTTTTTTTTATTTTTGAATTTTCTGATTTTTTTTCTTATTGATGATTGATAATGAATGCAATCACAACCCTTCCTCCTATGCATTTAGCATTACTAGCTTGTATTATCTAAGATAAGAGAGTTGCTCCTTTTCACTAAGCCTTGGCCTTTTGAGGACTTAGGACTTCGTATTAGCTTTAGTTGATCATTATCTCCCTTATTTACTTAGTCCTTGAGCTTCTAACGCTTTCGGCCCCTTGCCTATTTGCGTGGAAGAGTGGGGGAGACTTAAGGTTCAACAGGCCCTCGACGTCGGTTATAGCTCTTGTGCCACTCGCTAATGGTTGATCTTATGCACTAGTAGCTTACCCAGGGGTTTTGGCTTTTCTTTTTCTTTTTTTCTTTTCTTTTCTTTTGGGGTTCCCCTCTCTAGTTATTTTTCTATAGATGCCCACCCATCACTGCCTTCTCGAGCTTATGCTATGACGACATATCTACTTGTTCGTTAGTTGTCTCACCTTGTTTTGAGTACCCGCCCATCACTGCCTTCTCGAACTTATGCTATGATGGCATACCCAACTTTCGTGCTCTCTCCACTTTTGAGTGCTTTCTAAGTTATTTGGTTTTTTTAGTGCGCTCCTTCATCACTACCTTCTCAAACTTATGCTCTAAGGCCACGTTGCACAGGGTGAGTGGCTTTTATGATATGCGTAAGCTCTTAGCCTGCTTTGCTCTCATCTTCCCGTGTGGGTGTATATGTAGGTAAGACAAGGTTAAGGTTACCCTAGTCTCTCAGTTTTCTTTCTATGTAGGAGTTAGTTTTCTTCCTTAGCTGGTACTAAGTCTTGAGTCCTTTTTTAAGCTTTTAGCATGTTGATTGAAGGGTGTACTTCAAGAGTACATGTTCCATGGATCTCAAGGTATTTTCAGGTCATCCTACGCATTGGGTGGATCTTCCCTAGGTGTTATAGTCTGTACTCAAGAAAACCCTAGATAATGTTTTGGTAGCTTTGCCTAATGTCATAAGGTGGTCAGGTATGTGACTTACACTCCTCAATCATTGTTATTCTCTTTATCACTATTATTAAATTTATCTAGCGTTCAAAGAAGATAAGCAAATAGTAGGAAAAGAAATTGATGTCTTATTTACAAGTTTTTGAAATGAATAATGACCTTTGCCTTAGTTGGGCTCAGTCGAGTTCCTTATTTCCCTCCCGAGATGGAGGGGTATACCTACGGGACAGCTGTAGGAGCCTGCCCTTGGTGTTGAGCACATGGGTTCTATTGTAGGCACATCTTGGTGTTTTTCCTTCAATTTGTGCCCAATTTTCACCTTTTCAGGGTCATGGTTGGACTGATCTCGGCTTGGTTCCTCTGACGTGCCCCTGTCGATTGATTATGAGAAGTCCACATTAGGTTGTCTTCTCCCCTTGGAGCAGGTCCATTGAGATCTTTGTTGACTTCTCCCTGGCTGGTGTACTCGTGGATGTCCCTAGTGGACTTGCTTTCTTTTGTTGGATCTGGTGGCTTGGGTGGAAGCTCGTCTCTAGCATGGACTACTTGATGGTGTTGGTAGAGTGATTTGAGCGTGTCCTTTGCATCATACTAGTCTTGATCGTTGTATTCATCATAGATGGGCAGTAGGTCAGCTCCTATCCCCATTAAGCCTTGAAACATCTGATAGTCTGACCCTTTCTCATACCATGGGTCAGAGTTGTACCATTCCTCAAGAGGCTCCTCATTGTATAGTTTTGGTAGGGATCTCTTCTTTGCCTAGCTCTAGTGTAGTTGGTTTCCATGCTATCCCAGAGTCTATCCAGTGATTGGCCATGATGACGATTACTTCGCCTCAGTGCTTGAACTTAAGGAGTTGATGAACAGGGGATGATACAACACCAATTTCTGCAAGCCAAGACCTCCCCAAGATTAATGACTGGGTTAGGTCTTCTTCCATTGTTATAGCTATGGTGGTGTTGGTGAGAGGACCCACAGTGACATCCAATTGAATCATCTTGATTGCTTCCCTTTGACTGTTGTCATAGGCTATGTAATGGAACCGATGCTTAATAATCCCCATTTCTTCAATGCCTAGGGACTTCAAGGTGGATAAAGAGCAGACACTTTTGCTGCCACCAATGTCAACGAGTATTCCATGAAGTAAACTGCCATTGATGATCAATGGGCGTGATAGCTCCTCAGGCATGGGCAGCTCTACATCTTGGAAGACGATGTCCTCTTCTTTGAACTTTGTGATAATCTCTCTTGTTAGTTCGGAGTGGTCTTCTTCCTTGTCCTATTGGTTGTCCCAAGGTTCGTCATTGTCCTGAGTTTCCCATCCTAAGGTGTCTTCCCAGGGCTCGTCTGCATCCTCCTCTATCCATATCCCCAGCTCAGGCATTGTTGGTGCTTCCAACTCTTCTTTGTCGACGCTATGCAGTTCTAGGTCAAGGTTTGTTTGCACACACTGGATGAGCATTGGTTGTGCATCTTCAGCCTCCATGTGGGCTATTGAAAGGCTAGGAAGTGGATCTTGGTGGATCTTGAATTGTTCTCCTCACGATGTCCTTAACCTTGCTTTAAGCTCGGTCCACATGATTTCCCCTTGGTCATTTAGATCATATATTTTGCCTTTGACTGTGAAGTGCTCCTCAAGAGTGTGCCCATTTTTCTGATGGTACAAGCAGTACTTTGACAGGTTGGTGTTGGGAGCGTTGGGGGTAGGTGCCAGTGGCTACAGGTCTCCACTCTCAACTAAGATCCTGAAGATGTCGGAGAGCTACTTTGGAAGTGGCCGGTAATTCTGCCTCTTGGGTCCATGGTAGTTTCATGATGGAGGAACAACATTGTAACTCCTTTGCCTTTGTTGTTGTTGCCTTTGTTGGGCGTACACTTGATACTACTGTCGGAGTTGCCGTTGAACTAGTTGTTGTTGTGGTGTTTGATATTGGCATTGCCCTAGATGTTGGACTTGCGGTTGATAGCGCATGGGTTGCCCCTATTGAATCGATACTTGGGCTTGGTCACTTGTGATGCCCTCGAGTGTGTAGTTAGAGGTCTTCTTCTTGCCCCTTCCTTCATAACCCAAGAATGATAAGTCTTCTTTGTTGTGAAGGACTCTTGTAGCTATGTTATACAGTTGGGAGTATGTATGGAAGTCACCCATCAATAGGCCTGCTTTTAGTGCACCAGTTGTATTCCAGGCGATGACCTCAATTGCTTGTTCTTCAAGGATACGACATTCTCCATGTCCCACCATATGCTTGCGAAGGTTGCGAAGTCTTCATCTGGCCTCAACATCTCAGCACGGAGGTCTGCAATGTTTGAGTTGTACTGGATGCAGTAGATGTATTGCTGTAGGAACTTGTCCAACACAATCTTGAAGTCGCTAAGGTCATAGGTAGTGATCATGTTGAACCACCTTAGTGCTTCTCCCTCGATGCTTTTGAAGAACTGGCATACAATCAGCCCATTATCATGTTGATAGGGTAAGGCGTCCATGCTTAAAGTAGCTAAATGGTTTCATGGAACACTTGTCCCATTGTACTTGGGTGTCTTGGGCAGCTTAAATTCGGGCGGTAGCATGAAGTGTGGGAACTTTGACGTGTCAAAGTTGATCGACACCCTTGATGTGACCCTTGCCTCAACCAGTGTGTCTGAGATTATCTACTTGATATTTGCCCCTGGCCGTGGTAGCCTTGAAATTGTAGGAATTGCTGCCATAGAGGAGTACCATGTTGAGGAGTGAAGGAGAGTTTAGCTAGTGTACAGGATGGGCTATGATATGGTGGGGTTGCCCCTAGGTGATGATGTGAGTGATGGCTCGGTAGGGTCCACACAGTTTGTTGGGTAGAGGAAGGATAGCCCAGTGTAGTATGCTGAGTGGAAGATTGTGTAATTGGGCCATGGATAGGGAAATTAACTGTTGGACCCGATGGCATCGTCTGTGTGTTTCCCTTGTGAGGTGTGGCTAATGGGCCTTGGTGATATTTTAAAGGAGAGGATCCATGGGTATTTGAAACTTGTGGGCTATAGAGGTTAGGAGGGGCCATGGATTGATGGGCTAGGTTGGAGGTTCTTATAGGAAATTGATGTGAATTGATAGATGGTGGAACACTCCAAGGTTGGGAATACCTCATCTCTTCCCCTCCTTCTCTTTCAACGGACTGGGCTCTTTGTGGATTTGACATGTTGAACAGAAACCTAGGCTGGCCCACTGAGCTATTGGCTTGACCCATAGAGATTGAAGTGCTTGACATGCTAGAGTAGTTAGAGTAGTGCGCCTCTGACATGCCTGACTAGCTTTATTCTTTGTGATTCTTCTTCTGAAGATATTACAATTGCTAAAGAAGAATTGCAGACTCTTGATCACACTAATCTTAACCTATTACAGGAATTTAAGAAGGAAAATTAAACTTCTAATGAAATACAAGGAAAAATGTTTACAACTTTGTTTAATAAAGAAAATGCTATAACGCCTTGAACCCAAGTAGGCTACTTAAATTATAGTATCACAAGCAATAACAGTAATTACAACATTAATTAAACAACTACAACTAACTAAGGCTCACCTTCAGGAACAATGTGTGGCTACTAGCTCCTACTCGGGCACCGGGACAAGATTGCACCACCACCTAAACTTGAAAATCAACCAAAGCATGCGTGAGTGATATCTAAGTCACCCAGTACGCGTCCCACATAAAAAACCACGGCAAAACAACGAACAATACAAACTTAGCTTATTACAAAATGTGGTTTTGAAATTCATTTTAAAACATCACTTCCTTATTAAACATTTGGAATCTCGAACCAAAACATGCCTTTTCCAAAAGCTCACCTTCTCTTTTTCAATTCATGCATCTTTAAACCCTTTTTTTTTTTAATGCATTTCGAGAAATTCACATTCTTGACCATATCCAGCCTAAAATACAAGGCCTCACAGGGTTCATAGCAAAACCACATACATTGGTTGGTAACTGGTTAAAACAAAATCCTTATTTATCGCTAGAATCAGAAGACAATGCATAGCTCCAATTCTAGCTACAACCACACTATTTATTTCCACTTTTCTTATTGATGTTACCTTGATCAGAGGTAACTGGGCACACAAGTAGTAGGTGAGGACACCATTTTCCCTATCTCCCTACGTTGCCGCGGTGAAGTTCCCCATGTGGGAAGACATCGCTTTGGCCAATTGGCCTCAATTTCATTTCATATGCATGGGAATACGTCTTTTCTTGACGTCCCATCGGTGACCCGAGCACCCATGTTCTTATACCCAGGCTCAGCCTACATCGTCTCAAGCTCGGTAACCACGGTCGTATCTGACAATTGGATCCATACTAAGTTGCCAATACCAATCCCTCATGGTTCCATATTGCCAACCACAGTCGTATCTGACAATTGATTTCATTGGAGTCTCATACTCCTATCACATTGTCGACACCAACCCCTCATGGCTCTAGAATACATTATCATTTTCTTTTCAAAACTCTTGGATTTTCTTTTAAAACCATTGTACATTCTATTTTCTTTGTAAGGGATCATTCCCATGCAAACACAACACTTCATTCGGGTCCCAAACTCAACATCATGTAAAATCATGCATTCATATTTATTATTGGGTATCATGCCCAAAAATCACATTAAACCAAATACTTATCAGTTTCTTTCATTTTTGGGGCCTTAAAGCCCAAAACCATATTCAATTCCATTTGTAGAATTCTATATTCCTTCATGTCATTCACATGGGGAAAACTTCATTAATACATGCTAATTATCCATTCAAAACCAATTATTTTCCTTTTGTTCTTTTCATAATCATTATTTCATATAGGCCGGGGGTCTAGTTTGGCAGACCGAACTAGATCGATACACCAAACTGGGCATCAAACACCTAGAATGGTTGACCAAATTTGGGGTTCGGTGGTTCAAAAATCGTTGTTTCGGTCGACTGAAATACTATCAATCGATCGAAATCCCCTAAAATAGAAGATTGGACATTTTTGGTCTATTGAATTAGGGTCTCTGGTCAAATACTGAAGGAAAAATGGTATATCAAATCAAAATCAGCATACCGAACTTTCAATTTTTAGTAAACTTCCCTTGTGCCCTACCCATATTTTCACCAAAATTGGGACCTCCAGCGGACCCAACCAACATACCACACAAATTATGAATAAAACATAGGGTGTAGACCCTCAACTCTACTTTAAAACCCCTCAATCCATTCACCATGCATCAAGATATAAATTCTCAAAGGCAACATGCTCAAAGATTAACTTTAAAACACATATGGCATTCTCATGCATAACTCAATGAAAACTGCATCAAATCTCAAGAACTCAATATATCCGCGTAATACATTCAATTTCCTACCCATTTCACATTTTTTCCATTTTTGCATGCTTTTAGATATTTTCAATCCCTTGTCTAAAACAAGAACAGAGGGGGAGAATGAGATGCGTACTTGGCCAAACTCTGGTGAGCTTCGGTGGCCTCCGACGCAACCTCGGTGACCCACGGTGGCAGCGTACATGACCCAAGCCTCCTTAACTCCGCTCCTCTTTCACCAGAATGAATGCACCTCTCCTTCTTTCTCTCGCTTGCCACTGCCCTTTGCTCCTCATCCTCCCCTCCCATTTATCACCTCCACCTCCTTGTATCCAACTAGCCCTCCTCTGCCTGAGATGACAATGGAGGGGACGGGACAGGCACGAGGTCATAGTGAAGGTATGAGTGGTGGAGGGAAGGAAGAAAGGAGTGAAAGAAGACAAGGGCTCATGAGGGAGAGAGGAAGGAAAGAATGAAGAGGGAAAAGATGCACATGTAAACTGAGGCGACTGTGCATCCTCTAACTAGACTCTACATTAGTCACACAACACAAATAGGTGCACAGAAAGCTAAAAAACCTCCACATGCCCAAAAAACAACATGTTGAAAAATCTTATATTGATTTTGATGATAACAATTTTGGTGTGTTTAAACACAGGTGGCTATATAAGGCCATACGAAGAGAACAAGTACTACATTGTAAAACAATCATATAAGTAAGTGTTATGAGATGTAAGATCACATATTTGTATTCATGAGATATAAAATGTATTGATATGTAAAGAAAAAAAAGGATATGTAAGTCACATGTAAATCGGCATACCAAATATTTTCGGAATACCGATTCAGGAGAAAACGGCACATCAGACGGCACACCGAAATTCAAAGAGTAAAGGAAGCTGCAAGCAAAAACGGCATACCGAATATTTTTGGAATACTGAATCAGGAGAAAACGGCAAATCAGGCGGTACACCGAAATTCAAGGAACAAGGAAGCTGAAAGCAAATTCGGCACACCGAAATATTTCGGAATACCGAATTAACCCGACTCTTACATATTTCGTTCGATCGATTATTTTCGGCATACCGAATCTTATGTCACTAAGCAAAAGATTTACTAGTCGTTAGTTACACTTAGAGGAAAGCCTAACATTATAAATTAAGGTCCATTTGCAGCTCACAAACTACTGATTTTTCATTGAGCTATCATACTTCTAGTGCTTCAAGTGAGTGAGTCAAAATTTCATCAATACTTCGCTTCAAGTACATTGAGCTACAAATTCCATTCTGACAAAAGCTTGACAAGCAAGAGTGAGATCACAAGTTGTGCAAGGGTCACTCTCACCTTCAAGTGCTTTTGAGTTATTCTCCAGGAAGGAGAAGGAAATTGTGATTCAAGGCCACAAGCAAGGTAAATTAGTTGCTTGTAAAATTATAGTTATTGAATAAAAGGGTTAAGTCTCAAGTGAGGAACTTGAGGAGTGGACTAAGCCAGGGTTGGCTGAACCACTATAAATTCTCTGAGTACTTGTGGTTGAATGTGTATGTGATTAATTTCTATCTTCTTAAATTTGCATATTAACGTTAAAACTAATCAAAAATCAGAGATTCTCTATTCACCCCCCTCTAGGGAAGCCTTAGTATCCTACAATTACTATCAGAGCAAGGTTATCTAGATATAGACTAATTGTCTACTAGATGGCTTCTCCCTCATATCACAACATTGTAGAAGGTTAAAGCATAAATAGACCCCCCTTGTTTGATGGAATAAATTACAACTATTGGAAGTGTAGAATGATAATTTACTTGAAATCTATAAATTTTGAGTTATAGGAT
>JAMKQA010079231.1:0-10018 GCA_024699735.1 Posidonia australis
ACCTTTAGCAAGCATTTGGACTAGAAAGACCGAGTTTCTCGGGCTTATGAGGGTGCCTAACACCTTCCTCGTGCGTAATAGGAATCCTTACCCATCCTATGGTTAGCAGATATCCAGCCTTCACATCAGCATCCCATGCATTCATCCTTTTTGTGGTTTTCCTCGTCTTTCTCTTAAAAGACTAGGTGGTCCATTTTCTTTTCTTTTTCTTTTATCCTATCCTTGCGCCTTCGCCATCCTGGCATGGCTGTGGTCTCCTCCTCCCCACCCCTTCCTAGGGTCGGGCACGGTCACACTATCTTAAAAGAAAACGAATGATTCCTATTGATGTGTTTAAACGTTTTCTGTATTCTCCATCATTTTGACCCAAGTACTTTGCAAATACTGTGGCAATTTGCTCATTTTCATTCATCGAAGCTTCACATTTCTTCTTTTCTTAATTATGAGCACTAGACGTACCTCCAATATGAGTTCTAATTCTCTCAGTCTTCTTCCAATTTTTGAAGCCATCAACAACAAAAGCATCATCACTGACGCCATCTGGTTTAAAAAGATAGCAAAAAAGACAATAGACAGCATCTTTCTCTATGCTATATTCCAACTTATCTTTGTACTTCTCATCGACAAATAAATTTTTAGTGAACTTTCGATACTGGCCTTGAATCAACTTGGAAGGAAATGCATACCCAAGAGGTTGAGTTGGCTTTCTTAGAATTTAAGCTCATCGAATCTAATTTCTATTGTTGTAGTGATAACTAGACATCCTTGGTCTTAAACTAGGATCAATAGAAATATTTTCTAAATCAATCTCTATTTGATGGGGCTTTGAAGAAGGCCCGCTTCTTCATCATTTTTATTTCGTGTTCTTAGATTTTTTTTTTTTTTATCACAAATTTATCCATAACTCTACATACAAAGAAAAGAGAAAAAGATGACGCAACATAATAAAAAAATTAATAGATAAATAAACAAGTCGACAAAAATAAGTGATATTCCTAATAAACATCAAACAATTAAGTAAGAATACTTAACATGTGACACAAATCAAAAACAAAAATAAAGTGATTTAGAAAAATTATCATGTTACCTTAGATTTGTTCTTGAAAAAATAAAAAGTCAAGAATGGGTTTAAATTCTTCAAAATTCAAAAGCATATCATGTTGTTCGAAGTTATGAGTTGCATAGAACTGAAATCCTATATCATCAACAAATTTCAATGTTTCAATGTTTAAATTAACAATAATAATAGAAAATTGAAAACTAAAATGGTTCAACGACAAAGCCATAATCCACAGAGGCTTAAATTCTATCCAAATGGTAAAATAAATGAATGAAGAAGGAGAACAATTTTAAAACCAAGGTATCCAATAATCCAGAGAAGAAAGATTATTTAAAACCTGCAAGAAAGGAATGTAAATATTAATTATTCATTGTAACATTGTATTAAAAGGCTAAAATTAAGAAGAGTTACAGTATTACATTAAATTTGCAATGAAACAATAATAAGATACAACAAACAAGCAGAAGTCGGTGTTGTCCATTAATAGATGTGTTGGTGGCATTGATAGAGATGGCAAATATAACAAATCTAACAGCTTTTAAACTGCTACAAAATCCTTGTCATGGCCTACATAAATTTGGGGGATCACTACACCTATGCTCCTAACTGTAAAAACAATAACAGTCAAATAACAATGAAATCATTGTTAGCATAATGACCAGGACAACTAGTATACACCATTGTATGATTAGTTGTGTTAAAGAGGTCAGAGGGTTCAAAAAAATTGGAATCAACTGATACACCATTCATGAAAATAAATTTAGATCTATTATTATCAACTCAGAGCAGGAGTCTTAAATGAAAAACAAAAACTTAAAAAGGACCAGAGTCAACAACCTGCAGCAGCAGCTATAAAGAAACTGATTGATTATTAGACGAAGGAACAAGATAAAGAACTTATAAATGGATGATGACTTCATTAAACAAAAATAATTATCCATTATGCAAGAAATCCTAAGCAGCACTCACCATGCACTCATAAAAACTTTTTTCAGAGGTGTACTAATTTGGATTCTTGAAAGATGATTCCTCCGAGGAAGGCCACTAGGACGCGGGACGATGGACGGTGGGCTACAGACGGTGGACGGCCGACGTTGGGTGCAAGGGTGTGCTCCGGTGGATCAGTGAGCAAGAAGAATAGAAGATGATGGCTGTCGGTGGAAGAGGAAGAGAAGGCTAAGAAGAGATGAGAAGAGAGAGCGGATGGCAGCCGACAGCGTCGATTCCTCTTTCGAGACCGAGAGATGAGAGAAGAGTCGGAAGATGAAGAGTTTCAGTTCGGTAGTTTGCGTGGGAGGAGAGAATAAAGAGAAATGAGTTTTCTACTTTTTATGGAGGGACTACATTCAAACTAATATACATAATATAATGAATTTTTTTCTAAGTCCAGTGGGAGCAAAGTTCCCACTGATCCTCACCTGTATCCATCCCTGTCCATGCCCATACTTTGAGAGAGCTTTAGAAAAGTTTTTTACTCTTCTTTTACACCATTGCAAGTATTCATTGGCTATACATCAAAAATCCTTTTATTCAATTGTGTGTTTGGGAATTAGAAGAAATAAAAAAGGTTTAGAATTGTAATTTTCATTTCCTTCAAGTGTACAAATTTTTTCGATTGCGAGAAGGACAACCACGGGTATTGTGGAGTCTTAGCGAAGTTTTCACCAAAACGAGTAGAAAAGAGATCTAGGCTTAGAATCAAGATCGGAATAGGAATTTGGAGAAAATAGATTGGATCGGGTTAACACGTTAAAATTGGTCAAATGTTCATCTAAAAAATAAAAAAACTACACCTGAAAATTCAGTAATTTTATATAATAAAAGTAGAATTCCATCATCTTCACCCAAAAATACTTCATGATACTTGATGGAATTTCCATTTGGAGAAAATCGATTGGATCAAATTAACAGGTTAAAATTAGTCAAATGTTCATCTAAAAAATAAAAAATTATATCTAAAAATTCAATAATTTTATATAATAGAAGAAGGAAAATTCCATCATCTTTACCTAAAAATGCTTCATAATACTTTACAAGCTTACTCGTTTAACAAATTCAAGATTTTAAAAGGTTTTAAACAACAATAGATCAATATTTACTTAATTAAGATACAAAATATATAACACTGCTCAACACTAGTTGGTTCAAATTTTTAACCTAAATCCTAAATCAATAGATCAAGTCAAATGAGTTAACCAGTTTGACCTAATCCAATGACAACCTTAGACATCAGTGTACGACAACATCATTGACTTCAACAATTACGAAGAAAATGGTAAATTGATTACCATCAAATTTAATGTAGCTAAATTACACCAAATTAAGGTAATTCAATTACAGATGTAATCAAATTATAGAGTTGAATTTGGTGAACCAAACATTATAATCAATGGTAGAGTATAATAGATTTTGTTCCAGTCAACCACACATGACCCTGAATCCTTGGGAATTGCAATAATTGTCAATGTTGTGTTAGGAGAGCCTACAACAAAATGACGGTAGGAACTCCAGTTTTTTAAATTATCTTTTTTGGAATTTCATCTTATGGATTCAATCTTAACGTTATATAATACATGTAATAATTTTTCTTTACTGTTTGATAATCCTAACCTCTAAAGATCTTAATATATAGTAAATTTTAACCATTAAAATTAAATGGCTTAAGTAATAATAAATTATACTCCTAAATTTAAGAAATTTAACCATGTTCTAGACCATATAGTGGAATAAAAGATCATATATTTTCATTTTTTATTTTATTATAAAAAAATGTCATACAACTCCATTTTCGTCATTGTGTCATTATTGTATGACTCAGTCAATCATTTATATGACTCAATATTCCAAGCTGTAAAAGTCACAGTCCGCTTTGTCAAATTCTCAAGGTAAGCTCTACCGTACTTATATTAATTCGCTTTGGGTAGTCGGTATATTAATTAACATGCTAGTTTTTTCCACCGTTGAATATTTAAGATGGCAGACAAAAGTCGACCATAAACGACAACGAAGATATGGAAGGAAAAAACTGGGGTCTTCCGTACACAATAACGAAGATATTGTTTTTTCTCTCTCTCTGTCTCCTTCTCAGCAATTGATTGATTAAAGTTTATGTATTAATGCCAAAACTTAAAACTGAGATTTCTTCGAATAAAACTTGCCTACTGTGTAAATAATTACCATCAGAAAAGCAAGTGCTGTACTGCTGTAGGAGATAAACTCTATTTAATGAACAACCAAGATTGACATGGATTTTTCATTGAATGCTTCAATCATCATCATCCACAAGTACTTCATCCATTCCGCGGGCCACATGTCGAGATACGTTGATGTAGATGTTTTTACTTTTTATTATACATATGATTTGTTTGCTTCTTTGCTCATCTGATTGGACGATTGTTAAATAAATCTCTAAGTGTTTGTGACCCGTCTCTTCTCCGCTCTCCAATGCGTTTCATGTTTAGAGATACAGAGAAGATGGAAGGCCCTTCCACTTCAGAAAATCATGGTACATTTTCTTAGTACTGATTTTCCAAATGGGTACGGTTCTTTTATATACACTTTTTTTTTTTGCAGGGTAAATATTAGTATTATATAATAGTCCTCGGTGAAAGCCGAGATCAAAAAAAAAGTAACAAAATTTAGACAATGTCAATGTCAATATTACAGACGTCAAGAATAGCAAAGTAAAATAAGAAAAGAGAAGAAGCAAAGGGCGAAGCTATCTCCTTGCGGTACGTGGGATTTGAACCTGGGAGAGAGGTGGAAGTTACACTCCTCCTGGCCAACTGCACCATGGTAGTTGGTTATTCTTTTGTCAATGTTTATGAGTAGTTTTCAATATCTATTACTAGTTTTCGGCTATAGAAAATCAAACAAATTCTGTTTTTAGATTTCTTTTTGAAATCTTTATTTGAAGTTTGATTTTATATGGAAGTCTAAAATATATTGTTCGTGTAGATTATATGCGATTTTACTAGTATTGTTGTTGTATTTACTTGTGGATTGGGACTCCGATGTTACCAGTTTCCAATTAATACTTAATGTATCTCTATTATTTCTTTATAGAGGAGACTTGATTTCTTCTTGTAACTCTTCCACCCCAACCGCCTCTGACTTCCTTGGAAGATTTTTCCTGAGTTCTCCTTTATGTGTGGTCTTCATTGACCACGTCCTAACATCTCCCACTTAATCATTAAGATTAAGCTATAAATTATACATGCTGGAATCTCCTTTATGTGAGTTCTCTGTTGGAATCTCTTTTATAATTAGATCAGCAATCTTATCCAAAGTGAGAATATAACTCACTTCTATTTCCTCTTTCTGTATAATATCACGAATGTATTGATAATGTATCTCAATGTACTTTCCTTTTGAGCTATTAGCACCATTACTTATGAAACTAATTGCTGCCTGATTATCACAATATATTCTGACTAATCCGTCTATCAATTTAAGATCCAAGTCATTCAAAAACCTTTTAATCCAAATAGCATGTGTGGTGGTTGTACTACATGCAATGTATTTAGTTTTCTGTGTGTATCTAGTAACACAGCCTTGCTTTTTACTTCCCTATGAGACAGCACCACCACTAAAAATGAACAAGCGTCCAGATATGGACTTTCCATCATCTTTATCTTCTCCGAAGTCTACATTTGAATAACCTAATACTTCCAGCATCTCTGCTTAGTAAACAAGTTTGTGTTGCAACGTGTCCTTGATATACTTTATAATCCTCTTAACAACTTCCCAATGTGCTAGTCCAGGATTACTTTAATATCTGCTAACCAAACTCACTGAATATGCCAAATTTGGTTTAGTAGACAACATAACATACATTAAACTTCCAACCGCTTGTGCATATGGCATTTTCAAAGGTTTCTATCCCTTTCCATGACATTGACTTTTATGCAATTTTTTCCCATACACATATAATGTAGGTGTAAGGGCACAATTTTGCATTTCAAACCTTTTAAGTAGTGAGTGTAAATATTTTTCCTGATTTATACTCAGCATTCTAGACTTTCAATCTCTAAGGATCTGTATTCCAAGAACATAAAAGGCTTCTCCCATATCCTTCATCTCAAATTTCTCACTAAATACAATTTTCACTTTATTCAACAATTTCATGTCATTTGTGGCAAGCAATATATCATCTACATATAAAGACAATGTTATAAAACTACTCCCATTTTTCATGACATACACACAATTGTCCAATCTATTTGAGATAAATCTCATTTAGACAATCATATTGTGAAACTTAAGATACCATTATCTGGAAGATTGTTTTAATCCATATATTGATTTATTCAATTTACACATTTTTCCTTTGTCCTTTCACTTGAAAACCCTCAGGTTGACACATGAATATATCTTCCTGTAATTCTCTATTAAGAAATGCAGTCTTTACATCATGATGTAATTCTAAACCTAAGTGTATAACAACTGATAGAATCATTCTAATATATGCAAACTTTGCTGTCGAAGAATATGTTTCCTAAAAAATCAATTCCTTCCTTCTGTGTATAACCTTTAGCTACTAATTGCGCCTTGAACTTATCAATCGATCCATCTACCCTTAGTTTCTTTTTTAATACCCATTTACATCCTATAGCCTTTCTTTTCTTAAGTAAATCACACAATTCCCAAACATTATTCCTTTTCAGGGAATCTATTTCATCATTCATGGCTTCAAGCCACAAATCTTTCTCATGTGATTTAATCACATTATTATACGTATTGAGTTCCATGTAATTTTCCTGATCTATATCTATCATGAAACTTGATGGCTCACAGGAATACAATTGGTAATCATTCATCCATGAATGTTGAATTCTCATTCTTTTATTCCTAGGGGCATTAGGTGGATCATCTACAGACTCATCAATATTTTCCATGTTTAGTTGGTTATACTGGTCATTCTGATCATTTCCCACTATTTCCATGGGTTCATTTGTATTTCCTATATTTGATTAATCCTCATTTTTCAGATCATTTCCTTAAATACCATTAAAGTAATCATCTCTGATTACAGATAATGGTTCATCTTTATGTTGAGTATACTCTTCTTCTTCTAGATTTTTTAGAAATGTAGCATCTCTATACTCAATAATTCCTTTTTTCTTATAGAAATATCTATATCCTGAAGATTTATTAGAATATCCTATAAATCTACACTTAATGTTCTAAAATCTAATTTATCTCTGAATTGACTTGGAATGAGCACATGGACTATTAAACCCCATTTCCTTAGATGATCAATGTTAGGTTTTCTTCCATTCCACAACTCATATGAGATTCCTCTAACAGATTTGGTGAGTATTTTATTCAAAGTGTAATTTACAGTGAGTAATACCTCTTCCTAAAATTCCTTTAGGAGGTATGAATGTGATAGCATATATCTAACAGAATTTATTAGAGTTCTATTTTTCCATTTCGCTACACTATTTTGTTGCAATTTATATGGTATAGTAATATGTCTCTTTATTCCATGTTCTTGACAATATAATTCAAATTCTTTTGAATTGTATTCCCCACCTCTATCATTCCAAGTTGTTTTTCCACTTTTGCTTTATATTTCCTAAAGCAACTCAATACCTCTGATTTAGGTGAAATTAAATAAACATATGCATATCTAGAATAATCATCTATGAATGTTACAAAATATTCTTTGTTATTGTATATTTTCACACTAAGTGGACCACATATATCTGAATAAACTAAGGCTAATAATTCATTTTCCCTATATCCAACACCAAATGATTTCTTAGTTATATTTCTAACTAAGCAATGTTGACTTGAAGTTAATTCCACCTTGTTAATGTTTGAGAGAAGGTCCATTTTTAGCATTTGTTCCATTTTAGATTTTCCAATATGAACTAATCTAGCATGCCATAAATCACAATCAGATAATAAACAAAAAGAATAATCAGAAATGCCATCTGCACTATTTATTTCATTGTTTATTACAAAAATACAAAATAAATCTTGTTCTGGAATAAATACACCCATAGCAAGTATTTTCTTGTCTTTTTCCAATAGACACACGCTTATTATAAAAGCAAACTTCTAAGCCATTCTTTGTCAATGCAGATACAGAAATGAGATTACGCCTTATGTCAGGTGCATAGAAAACATCCTTCAAGATCATAATGTTGTTTCCTAGATCCAAGCGATAAGAGTCAACGCCTTCCACATTTAGATATGTGTTGTTTCCCATGTAGATGCATTGCTCACCAGCTTGGAATTTCTTGAAGGATTCCTACCCATTCTTTGTCTTCGTAATGTAACGAGTAGCACTAGAGTCAATCCACCAATCTTTTGAACTTGACGCAATGACGTTGTTGCATTCCACTACGCCAATGAAGACTTTCTTGTCGCCTTTCTATTCCTATGCCTTGCCTTTATTTCCATCCCTGTTGGGATAATTTACTCTACAGTGACCAAAGCGACCACAGATATGGTAAGACCCCCATGGTCTATTTGACCGTGACTAATTTTTGAGTTGTGTCCTGTTAGGTTCAATCTTCTTGTTTTGGTCTTTGTCTTTCCAGGACTTTCGATGTACAAAATTGGCTTCCTCCAGATTTATCTCTTCCTTTCGACGACTAGTCATTATCTCTTATTCAATTCCCAACCTTGCTGACAATTCTAAGAGTTGAAGAGTTGAGGTAGATCTCATTGTTGTGGTCATCATATCAATACTATGTGGCAAACTATTGAGTATAGTTGCCACCTACAATTTTTCTAGAATAGGAGTTCCAGCAATAGATAAATCTTTTACCATAATAATCATGTTGTTCACATGTTCTACGACACACTTTCCCTCAAAGCATTCCACAGTTTTTGTGAAATGTCGTAAGTTTCAAAAAAAAATTATGAGACTATCTTCCATGAACATAAATATGAAACTCCTAGTCCTTTTGTCATCAATTTTCCATTTCTCTTGTTTCTTGACTTTCGTCTCAGACGCATTATTGTCAAGTTCCGGAGGATTGGATTCAATGACATAATTTAGATTATTATAAATTAAAGCATATTTTATTTTTTGGTGTCACATTTCATAATTTACCCTATTCAATTTCTCAATCTTTGTCAACTCGATGGTGATCAACTTACTAGCAGCCATTTGGGTAAATTTAGAAAGAATAAATTTTAATTTCAGAATTTTAATCAACGTTTAACAAGATTAATTAAGTCTATGACAGAAATTATGATTAACTAAAACAAATCTTAATTTAAATGATATAAAGATAAATTAACAATAAGATTTTTTTGAGGTGGATTCTGTAGATATCACATCTCCACAGGAAATTGGGGCTACTTTTGAGAATCATTTTACCAGGCTATTTAATAGCTCTGGTTCTCTTTCCCATATCCTCAATTGGGATCTTTTGATCCCCATTAAGATCTCCAAACCTGACCTTCTTGAAATCCCTTTCTCCCTTGATGAGGTCAAGGGTTCTGTCTACAACTTACCAAGTGATAAGAGCCCTGGCCCTGATGGCTTCCCAATTTTTTTCTTTCAGAAATTCTGGGACTTGGTAAAAGATGATCTAATGGATATTTTTCACTACATTTACACCTCCTCTAGGCCAGACACTCTATCTTCCATCAATCAGACTTTCATAGCTCTTATCCCTAAAAGAGCTGGGGCTAACTCTGTCTCTGACTTCAGGCCCATCAGTCTGGTCAACAGTGTCTACAAAATCTTCACTAAATGCCTAGCCTCCAGATTATCCCCTGTTCTGAATCAGAACATAGATCGCTCTCAGAGTGCCTTCCTTCCTGGCAGATCCATTGGAGATTGTTTCCTGGTTGCCCAGGAAACTCTTCACTACATGCATTCTTCTAAAATCCTTGGGTTTCTTCTTAAATTGGACTTTGAAAAGGCCTTTGACAAAGTCAACTGGGATTTCCTCCTTCAGGCACTTCAGGGATTAGGCTTTGGGACTAAAT
>JAMKQA010079232.1:0-15858 GCA_024699735.1 Posidonia australis
ATGATTTATTTCATGTTTTGGTTTTCCTTGTCTTCCATAATAGATTAGGTGGCGACTCCGTTTTATTTTGCTTTTTCGACGTGATTTTGCCGACCGATTTCGCATTCATTTGCGGAATCTCCTCGCCGGCATGGTTACAGATACGTATCCCAAAAAGTAGAGGACTCAGAGCTCTACAATTTTGTATATTTAGTTTGGCTTTTTAGGTGTCGAAAATAGGTCTACCAAAGGGTCCCATTTAAAGCGATTTTCATCGACCTTGATTTCTGGTTTTAGGTTTACTATAAAAATTCAAATTGTGGATTAGTACTGCGGACGGGTCGCATAGGTATGTTGTGCTATTTTTCAAGGCAATTTTCAGTAAATATGATTTTGTGAATTATGATCCAGATTACTGATAATAGATTTCAGTTATGAAAAGATTGGAAAATGATTTTTGGAAATGAAATCTATGTTTTAGAAATGTTTTCTGAGGATTTGGTAGGAACCACGTATCTGAAAAGTTGTTCGACAAAAAAAAGGCATTGAATGCCTTGAAGGGCGGTGAAACGTCAGAAGTTGTGGTTGCCAAGTTACTAGATTGTAGTATTATAGAGCCCTGGAGTGAAAGAAACCTACGCTTTCCCTTAGTGTCAATACTAGCTGGATCTGGGATAGGAGGCCTTCGGTTCCTGTGCAGTAAGGGATGTCAAAGGATGCACTCCGTGTGTGTGTGCTATAGGTTTTATAGCGAGGCCATGGTCAGGACGGTTGGACTCCTACGCAAAGTAGTTCACTGCGATAGTGCAGTAAGGTTAGGGTTGGAGCCTCGTCGATTGCTTGTGGCTAGTCGGTAACCTGTGGCCAGGGTGATACGATGGATTTTGTTGGTGTTCTATGTGGATTTTCTAAAATGGGTTACAAATGAGGATTTGAATGCATAAAAGGGATTTCAAGTACATGTGAATTTAAAAGAAAAATGATTATGTTTTAAAAAGCATATTTTTTAGTAAATCACCGAGTTATTGGCGAGATTTCCCGATTTTGGTTTCCTTTTCGAGTCGGTTTTAGTGTAACCATGCTGGCGACAGCCTCGGGAGTGGCGTGAAGACCAAATGCGCGAGGACCAGCAAAGTCACGACAAAAATAATAAAAACAATAATAAAAGGCAGGAGTCGCCACCTAGTCTATTTAAAAACGGGAGATGAGGAAAACTGTTTTAAAACATTAAAACCATGCAA
The DNA here is from genome assembly GCA_024699735.1 of Posidonia australis. NCBI lineage: Eukaryota > Viridiplantae > Streptophyta > Magnoliopsida > Alismatales > Posidoniaceae > Posidonia > Posidonia australis. The sequence continues at coordinate 1,221 of JAMKQA010079232.1, forward strand.
TAAAACCAACGGAAAAGGTCAATCATGAACCATAAAAATGGGCAAGGATCCCTATTACGCACGAAGAAGGTATTAGGGACCCTCGTGCGCCCGAAAAAATCGATCTTTCATGGGTTTCTCATTTATTTATATGAAATGTTGGCTTTTCAGCCCTTTTCTGTACGCCCAAGGGCGATATGCAATGCAACGCTATATGCAAGTGGTGCCTTATGCTAAACATGGATAGAGAGACTGTAGGATGTGTCCTAGTGCTCTAAGAGATCACTCAAGTCATAGATCGAATACCGGTGCAAAGATATTGCACGGATACAACGATAGATCCAATAACATTGAGTGACTAACTTCCTCGCTTTGCTATATGCAAAACCTAAGCTACCATGTATAAATATGAATGAAAACAGACTGGAGTTATCCTGATATATCCAGGAGGACACCCAAAGAAAACCATAAAGGCAAAGCAAATCGGGAACCATGCCAAACACCATGCCAAAAAGCCACTGTTGGTGCACTGAAAACAGGCAGGTGCGCCAGCAATGTGCGTCTAGGTGGTGCGCCACCTATGTGCTCTACTAAGGTGTGCTAGAAATGTGTGCCACTGAAGTGAGACCCAGAAATCACACAAGCAAATAGTGAACTAGATTGATATGCTATGCGATATAAAACCCTGCAAACATGCTCTAGACCATCTGGATATGCATCATGGACATCTAAAACACCTGATCACATGTGAGTTCCCCCCTCTTCCACAAAGTCTTAAGGAAAGAGGGAACCCAAGACACCATGACATGGGACTTGTGCTCAAGGCCAATAAGCCTCACATAAGGCCATACAACCCTACTCTGATAAAGGCTAATGAATCCCAGCTATGCTACTTGGGTCTAGATCGTGGACTGATGCCAAAAGAACTCTACACAAAAAGTCCTAGAAAGCAACCAGTTCACCAAATCCAAGTGGCAAGCTAACTTCACTAGACGCAAAACTAAAGCAAACAATGTTATTATATGTTGAAATTATGCAAGCAAGAACATGGTATATCTGAGATCAAACATCACAAAGATCAAAGTCCAAAACAATCAGAAAGACATGTAAATCATGATGCAAAACGGGCTGCCTGCACCCTGTGACCAGGGTGGTGCGCCAGGGTGGTGCGCAAGTTATGTGCTCCAACCTGGTGCGCCAGGTTGGTGCACTCTAGATACTCTGTTTCAGACTGCAATATGATTTCAGAGCCTGGGCTAGATGTATGCAACTAATTAGGTTACTCACTATTCAGATCATTAACCTAGATGCCAGGGAACTTAACCATGTTAAATAATCTAGCCTAAAACATTCCTATCATTCTCTCCTTAGTCATGCATATTCATGGGTTCCTTAGGATTGAAGCTACTACCTATGATGGATTTTATGATTCATGCAATGATCTGGTTGACTTAAGGAGCATGAGGAAATGATAAAGCATGCAAAGAGGATGCATCACAACTCATGTTCCATAGCTAGTGGTTACATATGACTATGATTCATTACTAAAAAGATCACACAGTGCAAAAATCATCATGACAAAGAAGCAATAAATATAGAAAAGAGCGTCATGAACACCCAAAATAACAAAAAAGTATAAAAGAACATCACTATATAGACATTACATCCGCCTAGTTGTAGGTTCAATCCAAAATATCATGTAAAATCCATATGGAGAGGTGGGTAAAGGACCTTACCTATGGTGTCTCCTCCTTGTGGCTCAAGGTGTCTCCTCCTTGTGGCTCAAGGTGTCTCCTCCTTGTTGCTTTGGACACAGTTGGGAGTGCTCAAGGATGCAAGGGAATGCTCTGAAGGTAGGGGTGCTGGTTGCTAAGAGTGGGTGAGTTGCCAAGAGCGAAAAAAAGTTGCTTATGGATGGCCTTTTAAAGAGAATGAAGAGGTAACTCCTTGGGATGCCAAAAGCCTCGAAACTCAACAGACTTGCGCAGATTCATGGAGGAATACTCGCAAGGGCAGGTTACAAGCACAGAAGATGGAAAGCCAACAGCCAACACCTTGAAAAGTGACCGTGCACCAACTTGGTGCGCCACATTGGTGCACTAGCTTGGTGCGCCAGCTTGGTGCGCCATCTTGGTGCGCCATCTTGGTGCGCCAGCTTGGTGCTCCATATTGGTGCTCCACATTGGTGCTCCAGATTTGTGCTCCACATCTAGCTGCCTGAATTATTAATCAGACCATAGGTTTGTTATAGACTTAGGGTAACCAAGATGCCAAATAAAGTTCAATGAGGTTAGGCTTACCGTATCCAAAGCAACATCCTCTAAAGAGTTCACCTACGAGCCGCCTCAAAATCGGGGTGTCTACAGATGCCCCTCCTTGAGCGAGGTCAAGGGACGGAGGGAACCGAGACCGACACTCAAGGTTGACAGGATACCCTCTTTTTGAGGCTGCAGAGAAGTGATGTTTGCTATAGGCATTGAGTCACTTATCTTGTGGATGCACCGAAAGTCATAACTTGTTGCCAAATGCAAGTATGCAAATGCAAAGTGCAATATGCATGCGAATGCTGAGCCAAATGCTAAAAATGCGATGCCAATGTAAAATACAAATGCAAGAGTTGATGCTGAACGCCAAATGCAAAGCTGATGCTAATATTGTACACACAAGAATGGGTATTGAAATTTAGGTGCAATGCTGATGCTAATGCTGAAGCAATATTGTAAAAACTAAAGAAATGCTGCGTACAGAGGGAACCACTAACAGGGGCATGATAAGTTATCGGACTCATCAGCCGGATTATTAAGCTTATCAACCTAAGGAGGCCGGATATGACAAGTCAATCAAGTCTTGTCAACCCGGTTGCCAAACAGCTTGATGGTTGTCAATTGAGTAGGTGGCGATACCAGCCCAAAGAAAAAGGCATGACAAATCACATTATTTGTCAAGCAAGAAAATAGGTCCTATCCGCACGACTTAGGACAAGCAAAGGGATTTCACACCCGCGAAGATCCAAAAGAGAAAAGGATAGAATAGGACTTTGACCGCCCGGTCAAAAGTCAAATAGTTGGATTTCGCACCTACGAAAATCCAAGAAAAGGAAAAGAACAAGACCTCGACCGCCCGGTCAAAAGTCAAGGAGCTGGTTGCTAAGAGTGGATGAGTTGCCAAGAGCGAAAAAAAGTTGCTTATGGATGACCTTTTAAAGAGAATGAAGAGGTAACTCCTTGGGATGCCAAAAGCCTCGAAACTCAACAGACTTGCGCAGATTCGTGGAGGAATACTCACAAAGGAAGGTTACAAGCACAGAAGATGGAAAGCCAACAGCCAACACCATGAAAAGTGACCGTGCGCCAACTTGGTGCGCCAGCTTGGTGTGCCAACGTGGTGCGCCAACTTGGTACTCCATATTAGTGCTCCAGATTGGTGCTCCACATCTAGCTACCGGAATTATTAATCGGACCATAGGTTTGTTATAGACTTAGGGTAACCAAGATGCCAAATAAAGTTCAAATGAGGTTAGGCTTGCCGTATCCAAAGCAACATCCTCTAGAGAGTTTACGTACGAGCCGCCTCAAAATCGAGGTGTCTACACTTAGTAAACACCATTTGTGAGTTTTCCAAGGCTTTTTACTGTGGTTTTTGAGTGAGCGTATACTGAGTGACTTAGACGTCACCGACGCATTTTTCTTTTCTAGGTGTTGAATTAGAGGTGCAATCTAATCCTGCTACAAATTATTTGGAGATACCTAGTGTGACCATGCCGGTGGAACCCTGCACAGCTCTCCTCTACTAGGTGCGTGGAAGCACTCGAAGAGTCTCGATACAGTCACGGCAAAAATGGTGAATCCGAAGAAAAAGACTAGACTCGGAAACACCAAGGGAAGATAAGAAAGGATAAGGAAAGGAGTCGCCACCTAGTCTTTTAATGGAAAGATGAGGAAAACCAAACACACAAGAAAACCAAGAAGCAAACAAGATGCAGAAAACATGTATGCTCTGTGCCTAATGGATATTATGCACAAATGAATGTGGGCCAGAGAAAGGGTAAGGATTCTGGTTACGCATGGGGAAGGGGTTAGGCACCCCCATGCGCCCGAGAAACTCGGTCTTTCTAGGTTTCCTACATGCCAATGGTCTATGGGTGTGTGCTTGCCTATTCTGAGTGCTCATGTTAAAAATGACTAGAAAACATACCAAATCAAAGACAAGAAATGAAATAAAGGGAAAAAGTTAATTTGAGGGACAAATGTAGGCATTGAGAATGCCGCTTTACTATACGTCCTTGGGCGATGAGGAAAATCATGAAAATCAAGAAATTCTCGGAAAGCGTCTCGCAAATAAGCGAAAATTTGAAGAAATCCGAGAAAATCAATTTGGGGAAAATAATCCTCTTTCGGGACAATGTCGGCTTTGTTAAGCCTTTTACTGTACGCCCTTGGGCGATGGAAAGCCAAATCAAGTCAAAAGACAGGGAAATCGGAAAAAATCCAGGAAACAATGAGAAAACCAAACCAAAAATGTGCTAGAAATGTGTGCACAAAGAAAGGAAGAAGTCACGAGAAAACATGCATGAAAAAGTGCAACAGAATGTGCAAAATGCATGCAAGAGTGGAAAAATGTGAATTCCAAGGGCCATTGTGCAAAAAATCCAAATTCTGAAGCTAAATCATCAAAAATACATAGAAAAACCCATTTCATGTAATTTGAAGAAATTTAGGGTCAAATATGCAAATCTGTGCATTTCTAGCCAAATTGAAGGTTTCGAGGGGTTAAAATGCAATTAAACCAGAGAAACATGCATTCAGAATAATTTCAGACAAGTTCAGGGGCTAAAATACAAATTAACCAAAGGAATATGCATGTAGAGTAAATTCGCAAAAGTTCAGGGGTCAAAATGCAATTTAAACCACATCTATGCAGATATTTGAATCCTCAGGGTTTACCTTGCAATTTTAACAGAGAAATATGCACTCAGAATGATTTTCATGAAAATTAGGGGTTTAAATGCAATTTGAAAAGAGAAACGTGCATTCAAAATGATTTTCATGAAACTTAAGGGTTTTTTGTCTAATTTTTAAGCCTGGAAAACATTATTAGGGAAGCTCAGGGGGCACATTGTAGTATTTTCAGTTAAACCTTCATTCAAACGATTTAAAGAAAAAATGTGCAGGGACCTAACTGTAAGAGAAAGGACCTACTTGTAAGAACAAAAGGACCTAAATGCAACAAATCAAAAGTTACAGAAATTAAATCAAAGAACTTTTTTTTTTCTTTTAAAGAAAAAGAAATGGCAGCCGCCAACGACGAACCTCCTCCATCATTGACCGCCGGAGGGACACACAAAGGCTATCCCATGACTTGATCTAGGATCAGACCCCACGGGAAGCAAGAAGAGAAGGAGGGGGAGAGATCCAACGGTTTGGATCGAAGGAGCAATGGTCGGAGGAGGTTGCCGCCTCCTTTACCGTCACGGCACTCCGGTGACAACGTCGGAGAAGAAAGGGGCTACTGGAGGTCACTGGACGGCGTCTCTAGGCTCCAAAAGGCACGGGAGAGCGGCGAGGTTCATTCCCTTTCCATCAGGGGGCCAAATTGGTGGACGATCGCGCAATGTGGGTTCCGTCAACCGTCGTTGTCGTCTCTTCTAGCAAGCGAGGTTGCGGGAGTGATCCAAGGCCTGAATCGCAATCCTGGAGCCTCAAGAACGTTGGTGGAGCGTCGGAGATCGTTCCTTGGGGGGAGGAGTGGCGTTGCAAGGCTGGAGGCTCGCGTCTAGCCACGGTGAACTGTCGTCTTCTCCGACGACGGCGGCGTGGCGTGACTCCGACGATCTTCTAGTGGAGGCTTCTGCAGTGGCTGGAGAGGGAATTTGAGGGGTGGAGAAGCAAGAGGGAGGCCAGGAGAGGAGAACCTAAGCTTCTAGGTCCAGGGACAAGCCCTGGACCAGCTCCCCCACCTAGGCCACTGGAAAACGTCTCCGGCGAGGCCTCGGGGCTGATTCCAACCAGAGGAGGCCTCTGGCCCTGTTGGAATCGATCAAGGAAGGCACAGGGAGACCTAGGGAAGCACTTATAATGAGAATTGAGGTCAGAAGAATGTGTACCTGGTCTGGCAGTGAAATGGATGATCGAAGCTGGCTGAGGGAGGAACTGGGGCAGGCTAGCGAGCTCGGGATCGCCACTGGAGGAATGCATTGAGCTCCAGGATCTCTCCTCTCTCCTCCTCTCTTGCTCTCTCGCTCCCCTCTTCTCGGTTTTCTCTCTCTGTTTTTCTCGTTTTTTCTTTTTCACACTGCTACTCCTTTTATAGGTGAAGCTCCGACGACACCCTGTAACAACCCATAACAGAATTCTAACAACCAGCCAAACCCGTGACAAACCAAAGATTCCCCTAACAAACCAGCGCCTCGTAACCAATTTGTTGTCCCCCGCGCCATCCATTCTGTCTGCCCGCGCACCAACAGTGATCGACGGCCGTCCGAGCTTGCGACGACGCATCCGACAACCCCAGTTCGTGGAGGGCTCGAGCTTGGCTGCTGCTGGGCAACGTGGTGAGACGGTTGAATGAGATGAGAATGGAGGGAAATGATGGGTTGTGGCTGGATCGTGGAAGAATGGCTGGAGGTGTGGTTGTTGGGTTGGAAGAAGAAGAAGAAAATGGGTTGAGGTGTTGTGAACTTCATGGACCTAAGTGGAGAAATGGGTTGGAGCATTGTGGGCCTTGATGGGCTTTGGTGGGTTTTATGGGCCTTGATGGGCTTTGGTGGGTTTTATGGGCCTTGACGGGCTTTGTTGGATTGCTTGGGCTTTGATGGACTTAACGAGCCTTCATGGGCTTTAGTGAGCTTCATGGGCCTTGATGTGCTTTGGTGGGCTTAATGGGCCTTCATGGGCTTTGGTGGATTTAATGGACTTTGCGCATGTCCAGTGTGGCTGCATGGTGCGCCTAAGAGGTGAGCCTCTGATGTGCCAGATAGGTGCGCCAGTGAAGTGCGCCTGTCTGGTGCGCCAGACAGGTGTGCCAGAGAGGTGCACCTGCATGGCCCCGGATCACGACTCAGACCATTTACTGTTGGGTTTGGAGTTCTCTGGCTTTGGGACTAAACCAGGGTTTGAGTTTATTTGTGGTTAAAAGCTCAGCTACCACAATTCCAACCTGCAAACCTGCAAAACTGGGGTGTCTACAGCTAGCCACACACAGGGTTTCTGGATAGTTATTTAATTTAATTCCTGTTGTTAAATTTTAGTTTGCTTAGTCAATTATTCTATTAATAAATTGGGTACTTATGATACTATTATGTGACGCAAGGGGTGTTACAAGTGTGTTTTACTTAACCACAAGTGTACGACATCTAATGTAGTATGTCGGCAAATACAAATCGATCTCACAGAGAAAAGTACTTTAAAAATAATAATTAACTATCAATTATTGAAAAGAATTTCAGAGAGATGATGTTTAAAAACTAAAACTAAAATTTCAATATGCAATCAAATTAATTAAAACCTAGGGTTTTGAATCCATTTATGTGACATTGAGAATGCATAAGTAAATTTACTTTATCTCTTATTTTAGATCTCAATATTTAATTAAATGATTTTTACCCTAATTAGCATATATTATATGCTATGCATCATAGAATATCAAGGAATAAAAATACATAGAGCCAAATAAATAAAATGATATATAATAGTTCTGAGATTATATACATAACTCTCAAATCATTCTTCTCTAAGCATAGACTAAAAAGAGAAATTCAATATTAGCCTATCAAAGTTTATTGAATGATGAGTAATCTATGTAATCCAGTATACATAGTCATAGCAATAGAGCACAAAAGAAAGAACAAAACATACTCATAACATCTCAATTGACATAAAATTCATTTCAACCCTAGAACTAAAAACTTAGCCAAGCATGATAAAAACTAGCATTAAAATAAATGATGAAGGAAGAAAAAAGAAAGACATAATTGGAAACAAAATTGAGCTTATATTAATAGAAACCTGATATTACAATTGGACATTGCTGGAGAGTCTTCCATGTTACTTGGATGTACACTTCTGTCGGAAGAGAATCTCAAACCACATGTGATTGTTCAAGACGTGGCTGAGATGCATGCATGGTGTTCAACCCAAAGCCATAATTACAGATCAATCAGGAACCATCATGTAAACGGTGAAGCATGTCTTACCTAAAGCGAAGTATTGTTCGTGCCTCTACTATATAATGAACAAAATTCCGGCCAAGTATGAAAATTGAACTTCGATAAGAGACAAGCGACAAAGAAGGCTATGCATAATGTAGTCTACGATTCCCTAAGTGTGGAGAAATTTAAGGATGCTTGGGAACAAATGTTGATAAAATATGAATTAAAAAATTTTAAATTGCTAGTGAAATTGTATCAGTTGTGTCAAATTTGGGTGCCTGCGTTAATCAAGAATACCTTTTAGACTTATATGTCTCTCTACTTTGTTCTAGTATATTTATCCCTATTATGTGTCATAGTGGTGTTATTACATTATCATAGTGGTGTCATTACGTTGTCATAGTGGTATCATTGCAATGTCCTAGTGGTGGGTGTCATTACCAATTACTTTTATATCACCAAGTATATCTACAACACAAAGGAGTGAAGAAATGAACGCATTCTTCGATGGTTACTATAGACATCTTGTTTTTGCACTCCTTTATTTTGATTAAGTCTCATTACACATGATTCGTTCATCTTTAGAAGCTTTTTACTCAACTCAAATACTCTCTATAAACCCATTTACTAATCTAGGTCGTTGAACGTTAAAAACTCAACTTTCAACATAAAACGCTAGAAACCTAGCATTTAACATTGAACACTAAAAATTCTTCATTCAACATTAAACGTTGAGATTCCCGCATTCAACATTGAACACCTCAAATCCTGCATTCTACACCTCTAGGTCATTTTCCTCCCAATTCAATCAAACCTTCCATTTGTGGGCTCAATTGAATTTTCAATATTTTTAAACGAGCCTTCATGTCTTATTTAGAGGTCATTTATTGACCTATTTAATGACTCGTTTGACCACTTTTGACTTAGACTCCAAATTTGGTAAGTTATCAACATGGAAGTGTTGAAAGCTGACTTTTCAGCATTCTACATAGAATGCTAGATTTGTAGCGTTCTACACCTGACAACTCAGCCTTACCACTTCAGCTTTCTTAATTTGAAAATTTTCGAATTCAAAATATTTTCTTTTTTGGAAGATTCCTCCGATCGTGCGTAACTTTAATATGACTTTGATCAGCTTTATCGTCCTTTTAATGGTGGAATATTCCCTCATTTATTACTATTAGGCACCTAGGAGTGTTGAAAGCTAGCATTTCAACATTCTACATAGAATACTAGAATTCCAACGTTCAACATCTTTAAAATGAAAACTTTTTGTTGTAACTGTATGATTTTGCTAATTTTGGATATTTTTACCTTTTTTGATCCTCTCATGCCTTGATAAGTATAAGGGCAACCTCAGCCTTTGGGGAGAGGAGAAAATTACCAAGGAGAGTGAGGACCAAAATTTGAGAGAATTTGACCCAGAATTCGACAGAAGAGGCTATGAGAAAATTAGAAAAGAAAAGGAGAGTTTGGAGAGTTTAAGTCTTCTGTCAGAAAAAGAGAGTTTTGGAGAGTTTTAGTCTTCTATCGGCTCTGACCACATTACCTCAGCATTTTGCATTTCATGCATATTAAAAGGGGATTTTCTCTTACTATTTTTGCCTATTGCATTTCACTTTTATGTATGTTGTAGCTAGCCATTTACATTAGTTGCAACCAGAGGGATAAAAATCCCTCAAGTAAGTATTTTCTCCTTTATTCAACATTTGTAATTTATTTTGTTGAATTGCTTACTACACTTTATTAATCTGCATATTTTAATATTGTTTCACAATGAAAAGAAGAAGAAGAAGAAACTCACCAATACGAACACCCTTAGGCAACATTGACATTGTCCAAAGGTAGCTAAACCCGCAACCACTACAAAATCTCTCCAAGTGTCTTGAGAACCTGCGAAAGCGAACCGAGAGTGGTGATTACACTGACTTCAACATCCATGAAGTGGAGGAGTCGGATACAATCAAAGGGACACAAGCAAGGTGACAAAACGCACAAACACAGACGCCTCCTAGAAATCCCATTGTCCACAGTTACATAAATTGGAAGATGACACTAAAACAATTCGTCTGGCAATATGAGGTGACACTTTAAACTAAGTAAGAAAAGGAAGCACAAGTTGAATTCGATCGTGCTCACAAGAGACCAAATTTACTTACATAGTTTGTATACAAACAACAATTTAGTGAGACATATACTTTAACCATGTTTAAGAAGTGTCAAGAGAATATTGTCAACACCATGTACTACTAGGTTTTCACTAGCTAGACAGAATAGCAATCAATTAATTTAATCCATGAATGGGTAGATGAAGTTAACGGAGCCACCTATCAAATTTGAGAAGATGCATACAGTTGAATGGGAGCAATACAACATGGATCTAAAATACAATTATCGATCATTTGAGCATAGGAGAATACTATGCAAGTATATCTTTGCCATGACGAAGAATAGGAGGATAGAACGTGTGCCTCCTTTGTATTTGCTTGATAAATGAACAAGAACCAAGAATAATTGTATGTGAAAGAAAATTACATATGTGAGAGATGGTCGGATGACACTTAAGAAGTTACGAATATATCTATCGTAAATGTTCTGAATTTGTCGAGATTAGAGTGGTATTGAAGGAGAAATATCTCAAGGTTGTTAATACTATAATAGATACTCTTAACCCCTCTTTGGATGTAGAATAAGAAAAGTATGAATAAGTGGAAAGTGGTATTAGTATTCTGATGGTATTGCTATTCAGTTTGAAAGTGATTTTCTTTTAAAGGTGAATAAGAGTGTGTAAGGAGATATTCTGATTTGAATGAAAAGTGAAATAAGTATTAGAATAAGTATTGGGATAAGTGGAAAACATGTAGATTAATAATAATTGTGACCATGCCAGGCCCGGGGATCCGGCACGGGGTCGCTTCAGAGGGAGGAGGCCACAGCCATGCCAAGATGGTGAAGGCACAAGATAGGATAAAAACGAAAAGAAAAGGAGTTGCCACCTAGTCTTTTAAGGGAAAGACAAGGAAAGCCACAAACAAAACACAAAGGAATGAATGCATGAGATGCAAACATGAAGGCCATATGTCCACAAACCAGAGGATCGGTAAGGATTCCTATTACGCACGGGGAAAGTGTTGGGCACCCCCGTATGGCCGAGAAACTGGATCTTTCTAGTCTAATTCGCTTACTAGGAATTGAATGAATTTTTGCTATGCCTAGATTGTGCTCTAATTGTGCTAATATGAATGCCAAGACAAGACTAGGTGGATGTGCGAGATGGTACGCAAAAACTGCAAAGAAATCCACATGAAATGATGAAATCACAAAGTATGACACAACAAAGGAAATCACATGAAATGACGAGGTTTCTAACGAGAAAGGCTCCAAAAATTATACAGACCTCAAGAGAATCAAAAATACAACCAACTCAAATTATCATAATCACAGAAAACATCACGGAAATCAAGACGGAAAACCTGCAAAAAAGTCCACGCAAAATAGGTAAACTGTGACATGTAAAGAGATTCACATAAAATGACAGTGTTTTGGAAAGAATGTTCTGGAAAACCACACTGACATCAAGAACATCAAAAATGCGATAGATCCAAATCATTAGAATCATGGAAAACATCACAGAAATCGAGATGGAAAAATTGCAAAGAAGTTCACGTAAAATAGGCAAACAACGACATGTGAAGAAAATCAAATAAATGACAATGTTTTTAGGAAAGAATGTTATAGAAAGTCACATCGATGTCAAAGGATCAAGAGTGGGATCAACCCGAATCGTCAAAATCATGAAAACATGTCATAAAAATCAAAAGGGGAAAATAATCCACGATAAAGCCAATGTCGACCTTCAGGCATGTTAATGTACGCCCACGGGCGATGATATCCAAATCAAATGTAAAAATCCGAAAATATAAAATAAAGGTAGTCAAATCAAATATCAAATGAAGGATTCTCAAGACAGGTAGGAGAAAAATCCATGGAAAAACCCATGAGATGCAGACTTATTCAAAAAGGATGGACTGATGTGCAAATGCAGTAAAAACTATGTAGAATGCATGAAAATGTACCTAAATAGGTAAAAAATACTAAGGAATGATTTGGACAGATATTATGCATGACCTGATGCAATAACTGACATGCATGTGCATGAATTGATGACACAAGGGTAATTTGGTCATTTTAATGGTCAGATGTGATAAATGCATGCATGGGGATGATGCATGGTCTAAAATATGCCAAAATGTATGCAAGATGTTAGGGAAATGCTGTTCTCATGAAAACATGTAGAGGACAAGGCCATTAAAACAATAAAATGATGTAAACACAATAAGGGACAAGTATAAGGACCAAAACGTAAAATTCACAAAAAGGGGTGAAACCCTGGACTGAAATACATTCAGTGACTTCTATCCTAGTGTGCAGATAAAGGATCAAATTAAAATGTGGCACTGGGATGTGTGAGAATTGCACCTAGATAATTTCTTGAAAACTCAAAGTTTAATGTGCAAAATTCACAAAAAGAGGAAGATCATGGTTAAAATGTGCTCAAAAAGTCTTATCTTAATGCTAAGATGTAAGATTTAAAGAAAATGTGTCTCTGTGATGTGACATGTGTGAAAATTGCACTTTTGGAAATTTCTTGAAAATTCGGGGTCTACTGTGCAAAATTCACACATAGGGTGCAAATCTGACTAAAATGTGAAATCAGATATTCATTTATATTGCAAACATGGTTTTTTGATGAAAACTCAATTCAGGTGATGATTTACAAGCACATGTGATCAATAAATGTGAAACATACCAGAATGTGATTTAAAATACAATTAAAACCATGATTAATGATTTAAGAAGAGATTCGAGGGCCTGAATATAAATGTTCATGTCCAGAAATCATTATGGATTGAGTTCAGGGGCTGACATGCAAAATTTCAGGACCGAAATGCAATAGAAATCAAGTTTTTTACATGATCAATGTAATTATGGATGACTTCAGGGTTATGGACGCAAATGTATCAAAGAAAATTCTTTTCAAAAATTATGGGGGAAAATGCAAAATTCAAGGACTTAATTATAAAGAAAACATGAATGCAGGGGTCTAAATGTGAAGAAACTAACATTTATGGGACTGAAAATGAAATTAAAATTAAACAGGACAATTCATGTAATATTTACAGGAATAATAAAGGAATAAAACTTATTTAAATCTTCAGGGGTTTAAACACAAAAATACAGGACTAAAATGTAATAAAAAAGGACCTAAGAGCAATAAAAAAGGACCTGGATGCAAGAAAGGACCTGGATATAAAAAAAGGACCTGAATGCAAGATCTGAGGACCTAAAAAGAAATTCCAGGGACCTAAATGTAATGATAACCAAGACCTACGAGAAATTAACGAAAACTAAAAAAACTATCCTTAAATCCAGTTGTTTCGAAGATCACCGGCTAATCACCGACGCTCCCACTCCGGCGCGGACTCCGCGAACCTTTAGCTGTGGCACAGCGACTAGAGGGCTCCGACGACGACCTAGGAAGCTAGAGGAAGGCATTGCGGAGCTTCCGAGGGCGGTGGGCAGGACTGGGGAGGCCTGAGATGCCTCCCCCACCTTTGACTCCGGCGAGCAATTGTCAACGGCGAAGTGGCTACCGACGTTCAAGAGATGAGGAAGCTAGGGCACAAGTCGGAGGAGCACGCAGAGACTCCTGGTAATGACGGTGGGATCTGGAGCCTAGGTTACGCCACCCATCTCGGTCTTTGACAGCGATTTCAGGCGATGGTGGAGGTAGTGTTGCAGCGGCAGTGGAGTGCGGGCGACGATTGGAAAAGCTTCAGGGGACTGAGGCGATGCTTCTGGATGTTGCGGATGGGATTTGAGTGGCTTGGAGTGCTCAGCCCGTCTCGGGCTCTGACAATGGGTGCAACGACGACTCTCTCAGGCACGGGAGACCTGAGGATCCTCTCCTGAGTGTTGAGAACTCAGGGAAAAGGAGAAGGAGGAAGGAAGAGAGGCCTATGGGGCCTCACCCTAAACCCGGAGGCCTCTGGCCTCACTAGTGGTGGTGAACCCACCACCGGAGGAAAGGAAGACGGCGTAGGGCAGAGGACTTCGGCGACACACGGTCCAGGAGGTTATAAGCGGGCTGGACGGAGCTAAAGGGCGATAGTTTAAAGCCAGAAAAAAAAATGAAAGGAAAGGAATTACCTAAGTGGGGTCTCTATCCCCTCCGACGAGCAACGGCGGCGCTCTCTGGGTCAATGCTTCGGCGACGATGACAGGGGTCCTAGATTGCAAAAAAAGGTTGGAGAAGGTCATCTCAGACTCAAGGAAATGGCGGGGCTTCTCTAGGTTTCCAGGTGTGGTCTCAGGCTCTCTCTCCCTTATCTCCGCCGTTCCCTCTGTTCCTTTGGTTCCTCTGATTGGGGGGGGGGGGGGGGGGGGGGGGGGGGGGGGGGGGGGGGGGGGGGGGGGGGGGGGGGGGGGGGGGGGGGGGGGGGGGGGGGGGGG